>JBCFXI010000184.1:138951-251146 GCA_038496175.1 Ampulex compressa | reverse complement strand
TATATATATTAAAAATCATTTATATCCATAACGATCTCGACCGCTAATAGACAGAAGTGTTATGTTCTCTACGATAATTTACGGAGATGGATTTAGCATAACCTTCGTATAATATCTTGATTTTTCATTTATCTCGGCTAATGAGTAAGATTACGTTTCCACGGTGAGCGCGTTGAATTAATTAGCTAATTAAGAAATCAAGGTAGCGTTGTTTAAGATCACCTCGGAAGTGCAGCGGCCCGCACGAAACCGATTGTCGGTGGAAAAATAGCGGAAACTTACTTCCCCGCAAAAGTTATCTGATTAGTCGATGGTAATTTCCGAACTTGCCTAGTAACCATAAAATCCGGAAAGTTTCCACGGACATTGTATTGTTCCTTATCTATTACTCTCCTTCGGGCGTGTACGGCTACGTACGAGGGTGGTAAAACACGTACAGGCGCAACGGTTCGAAACACCGCAGCCTCGAGTTTGGTGCTTGGATAAGGGGATTAATAGTCGCGCTAATGATCTATCAGGCCAAAGTCCAAAACTTGAGCTCAAGATTTCGATGGGTCGACATTTGGAACTTCCTCAATACACGCTCTTTATTCTCGTGTCTTATCGATGTTCATTATTTTGGAAATTTTTCTTTTTTTCCGCTGTTAACAGAACATTCTTCACCGTCGTGTACGTTTATCAAATATACACGCGGACTCTTATTAACTATCCGTCGCTTTCGAAATCCGATAAGGTTGTAAATTCGGTTAACCAAATTTAATTAGTTGAGGCGTAATGCAGTTAGCCAATGTACATAGATCCATGCAAGCTCCTCTGTATTTTTGGACGAGAGCACGAGATTTTCCTTGTACCTAAACATATCATCGATAAAAAGCTTGTATATCCCCTGCTACTATTTTCTACTACCATATATTGAACTTTGAAGAGTTATTTCTAACCTGTGGTGCGAAACGTTAGAAATTTTGGTTAGCCAGCGTTTTATTAAAGTATATTTTTCTTTTTACTACAACGTTCCTACCACGAGTACACCCGCAACGTGCGTATAGCTTGCGTGAAAAGTGTAAGCCAAGTGTAAGCCAAGTCTTACTGCGTGAAACTACCCACACCGAAAGTACGCACATTTCCCCGAGGTAACTACTGTGGTTGCGCGAATGGGAGTTCCGAACTTTCACTATAAAGATCCAAGTGCAAATCTCGTCTATGGCTTATCAATCTTTCCACGCGCAGTACACGTGCATAAATCGTCGATTCGTCGATTTAAAAGCGAGCCTAAATCCCAAAACCTACGAGAAACAGCTGCATCGATCGATGCCAAAAATCAATCTCCCCAATATTGGACTGAAAAGTCATCTTGAAAAGTCACTTAATTCAAGCGCCAATATCAAACCGTAAACTTAAATCCGTATATTAGTTGGTTGTCTCCAATGAAAGGGTTAATTGTTCCATCATTGCAGCTTTGAGGGTCGGCGATCAGAAGGGGGAGAAAATCGGTTAATCGTCGAGGAAGTTAGGGGCAAGAAGGGTCGTGCACAGGGACCGAGGAACCCCGGAGATTGGGAAGTCTTGTCCTCCGAGAAAAGGGTCCGACGTGGTACACCGGAAGAGGAATTGATCGGGGAAAGTCTCGAGTAACGATTCGCGCCGGGTTTATTCGCGAAAGGCGTCAGACCCATCGCGGGAAAAGTGGAAAAAGACGGTCTGAGGGAGCAGAGGCTGAGCTGAAGCTCGATGCTTATATCTAATTAATCCTTTGAGCGCGGAGTATCTTGAGACTAAAAGCTCTCCTTAGGCGATGGGACACTGGGGATAATAGACTGTACACCGCATAGCTGCGCAGCATTAATTCCCTATGAACCAATTTCCATTGAAATTCAATTACTCTAAAGCCTCCGCTCTAGCGCGATCGTGTGACACATAAATAGAAGGTAACGCGGATATAATGAAGAGTAGCGCGAACAATTATAGGGCTTTAATTTAAAATCATTCGATTCGATTCGTATTTGAGGAAAGAATCTAGACGATGTATCCTTCAAAAATTCCATACCACTTGCGTATTTTATTCGAGGGAAATTATTGGTCAGCTCTGGGATAAAACCATGAGATATTATATAGTAAAATCGAATTGGATTAGAGAGATTTGAATATTCGTATTAAATATTCTTGACGAGAAGACGATTATTCAAAATCGCAGCGGAATGGTAACAATCAACTGCGACTGCCACGATGGCCCACCACAATTCCTTTTACGCTATTTTAACAAAATACAATATAACGCGTGTTTCGTTAAAATTACTTCGGATGGAATTTTATGAAATATCGTTCATTGTCGTTGTCCAGGTCATCCGAATATCGGTGTAAGCGGCTGTTGCGAACGCCGAGCATTGTTGCTCTCGTCGAGAGGCCAGAGAAATTCCTGTAACCCGTGCACGAATCCATCGTCCACGTCGATATCATTTATTTTATGCGCAAACGCGGTAACAATACTCGTTTAACTAATACGTTTCATTATTGTAACAATGCTCGAGGGCGTTCCAAGGCGTAGCTTCGATCTCGCGCATATTTCCCAGCGGCTCGTATTTCCTTCAATCCTTTCGTACGTGATGGGACCCGCGACAGATGGCATCTGCGTAAGCGGCTGTAATAAATTGCCTCCTTGTCTCGGCACGTCAGAAATGTTTACGCGTTTAACGTGAGGCGTATTTACAAGAAATAGGCCACGGAAAATTACCCGCGTTAGGGAGGCTCGAGGGGCGCCACGAAAAAGGGAGATTTGATACGACGCTTACGCTCTTCCTCTCGTAAAAAAAAGAAAAAAGATAGACGAGCCGAGGATTAAAGTACGAGAATATATTCGGACTTTACGCGAATATCACTGATAGCGTCATCTCGTATATTCCGCGGAAAGTGAAGCTGCGAATTAAGCTTCTCAAGATTACAAACCAAATTTAGAGGAACGCTCCTCAGGATGGATACGAAAAAAAGTTCGTTCCCCTAATCTTCCAATCAGAAAAATCTAATAAATCGAATACAAACAGTGGATCGCATGGATAATCCACCAGATGCCTTTCGATTTCAAATGATCTACAAATCCCTAAAGCGACCAGAGGCGACTCGGTATAATGACCGCGAATCATTCGTTGCTTTGAAGCCAGCGCTACTTTGAAGCCACCACGAGCTGGCCAGGGTTAATTCCAGCCTCTGATCTCCCGGCGCGACCTCTGGCGCAACGTGCGCCAGGGAGACCGCAATAATCGTGGATTAAGGATAGTCGGCCTTATAAAGAGGTTCGCGCCGGGCGCAGGTTAGAAATCGTAATTATGGAGGGCAGTGCGAGCCGAGGAGCGAGCCCTTCTTTCCATTAGTTCGGAGAAAGGAGATTACCAGGCTACGGAAAAGGCCGGGAGAAGAAGAGAATGGCGTAATTTCTTGCCGGTGTTGTTCGTTTTAATTGCCGCGGGGCCAGACACGTACCGGGCACGTGAGTTAACGAGATAGGGCGCCGCTCGTCGGACTTTATCCTCATCCCTCGTTTCGCTTTCATGAGCCATCGATTAGCGCTTTCTCCGGCTCGAGGATGCGGCTACGAGGGGAATGGCCCGGCGAAAGGAAGCCCATCCGTCTCGACCATCTTCCGTATATGTCTCCGCTTAATAGTCTCTCGGCCGATTTGACAGCAGCCGACGATTAAGGAAGCCGAAGGATGGCCAAGGCGCTGTGGGCTAAAATATTGATCGCCCTGCACATGGGGTAAGTCCAACGAGAAATATGAGTATAGGTTTTGCACACGAAATTCGTGCTTTTAAACCTCAAATTCGCCCTTTTGCGCCTTGCGTTCATCGAATTAATAGGTATCGTACTTCTAATCTCCTTGCTCATTGTCGGTTTAAGAACAATTTGGAGAAAATAATGTTGGCCTTTGGTGTGTGGCTTAGACGATTAAACGGTCTCTGAATTATGAATTAAAGAAAATTAATATTGGAGAAATTGTTGTTTTCATTATTTTGTACGTGTACAATTATTATTATTCCGCGAACAATGTCTATATGGTGGACTGAAATTCTAACTTCACGAGACCAGATGGAGAATTAAAATATAAAGTGTGCGAATAGGTGGCCTGCTGACCAAGAACCGCCGATTGTTCTTTAGCACATGAAATTCTTCTTTTTATGATTCAAAGTTACCGGACTGCGAGGCGGTCTGACGATAAGCGTGGACGATAAGAGTTTCTCGCGTTGGGCAACGATGAAACGCAATCTATTGATTAAGGCTGCTTTAGTGGATAAAACTGCGGCTTTTTCGTCGTACATTTTTTTTTTCGTATTTCACGCCTGTCTTTGGAGTTTCTCTCTCAATTTCTCCCCCCCTCTGCGCGCGCATCATTATTCTTTTACAAATAGGGGCTTTCATGAATATTATCGATCAGCGTGATAATGCAAAGTTGTATGTAAATTTGTCGGATTAACGTCAATCTCGGGGTAATAAAAACTGGAAGTATGGCGAATCTGGCGGCAGTTAAGTCGACGAACAATTTGGAAGCCCTTTATTTTCATTGCCTCCTGCTTTTTATTGGCCATTAATTAGCAGCTCCTGTAAGTGGGAAGTTTGAAGCATAACGATAAATCAGAAACGGAGGGAACGGCACTCTCCCAGCAATTTCCATTAACGCGCCCGCCTAAAATATTTTTCTATCCAACGATCGAGAGAACCCGATTCATTCGTCGACCGCCTCTCCTCGATCCTCATCCTACCAACGCTGCGCATAAAATACAACGCTCCATATTCGACGATACTCCGTCTTCGCCGCCACCTTCGTTATCATTAGCCGCGACAATTTCCTCCCACCAACAATAGCGCTGGTAGCTTCGCGGATCTCCAAGCCTCCGGAAAGGGTCTTTTCACCGATACGATATTAAGCCGCGCCAGGAGCACCCTCCCTCGTAGTTTCCGCAAACAAGCACGGTCGCGATTTCAAACTTTGCCCCGTTGGCTTCAGCTCAGGTGGTTAAGCACCATGAGATCTCACGGTCGGGTTCGTTCCACGACCAGTTCGAGATGCTTTTTTTCACCCGCAGGATTTACGAGCGCGTCGGGCTTGTAAATGAAATAACGGGCGGAACGGCGGTCGGAGGGGGTGAAAAAAAAAAAAGGAGAAAAGAAGGAAAAATAGCGGACAAGTAGATCGAGATAAGCGTTGTACCGTGCAAAAAGGAGGCCAGAGGGCGGGATAGGGGGGCAGGGGCGAGGGTTAGAGGCACGTGGGTAAACGCTCGAAACGGCTCCACGAGCGAGGACGAAATTATAGCCCGGGCCAGGACGTTTCGCGCGGGTTTATCTCGCGATCTCGCCGCCCGTGGCCGCGACGCGGCCCCTGGGTGCGCGGGGGCTCGAGGAAGCCAGCCGTGACAAATATTTTTCCATTCGGAATTTCCCAGGCTGCGACGCGCCGCGGCCCGATATATCGGGCCCGGCCGTGATTTTATAATAATTTGCCGGCAGTTTTTCACCCAAGAATTTACGAGCGCGCCGCGGGCTCGCCTGTGAAAAAAAAAAAAAAAACAAAAAAAAAGAGAACGAAAAAGCCACGAAACAAAAAGCGCGCCGGGCGCAACGACGGGGCTGATGGCGAAGGAGGGGGCCGTGCGTGCCCACTGGGAGGGGGAGGAAAAAAATGGGCCAAAGGGTAGCGAGCGGGGGCCGGCATATAACCGGGAGCGCGACGTTCGATAAATTGCCCCCAGCTTCTTTTTCCTACCCGGCCCGGTGGCGCGATATTTTATTTACTGCCAAAATGTATTCCCGAGCGCGAGGCACGCGAGAGGGACCCACGGAAATCCGCGCCCCGCCCTGCTTCTCGCAGGAGGATATCCGAGCTTTTGCGCGGCGCCGCCTTGCGACCGGCGCGCTTTTCGGGGCCAATTTTCGGCCTGGCCCCCAGGCGAGAGGTCCTCCTTGTTATTCAACTACCTCGATCGCCCGACGATTCCCGCGGGCGACGTTTATGTTTTACGGCTGCGTTACTCGGAGGAGTATTAATGCCAGGATGAGTAGCGCGAGAATGAGATAGAGGTGTATCACCAGCACGAGTGTGGGAAGCTCGTAAAAGTGTACGTCGAGCTGTTTTTTTTTTGTTATTTGATTAACTGGAAGGTCTGGCGCTTGATTCTTGATTAGCGGAGGCGACGCTTGTGCCTCCGCCTCGTCGTGTATTCGAACGTGTTAAGTGTGAATGACGAGGAATGAGATGAATGTGTATGATGTGAGTGTAGGTGGCTTATGAGCGTGTTGTTTCTTCTATGTTAGAAGACAGTAGCCGTGAGGCTTGAATATTAATACTTAACGATGCTCGTGATGGGAAGAAGGAGTTGATTAAGAAGTATCCTTGAATATTTGGAAAGTATTCGTATACTAGAGGCAAAGTGTGAAATATCGTGTACCCTCTGTGAGTATGTGACACCAGCGATGCGTTGCGATATTTAATGTTTTAGAACTTATGTCGGATATCGGGCGCTATAACGAACAACGCGCAGAGTTCGATGCCGAATATGAAGCAAACGATTGTTCCAATAGGTCTCCAAATTTGACCTACTCCACAAGCGCTTGCCTGCTTATAAATGCATAACGCGACGTACGTGTGTATCGATCCGCGAAATAATACACGCCTAGGAATGAAACGGCTATGAAATAAACGGTTCGCTCGAATGCCAGTGTTAAGACCCAAAGGAATCGCAGCGGGCACTTGGCGCATATTCTTCGATAGACACGTCAACGAGGAGAAACGCGAATTCTTTCTTCGCGACAGGACGCTTTGGGCGCTGGCTAGCCCATCCTTTTTCACTCCGAGCCTTGGAATTCTTTTCCTCGTATAATGAACTCGGTCGTTTGCACGCGACGAGTCGCGAGTGCTTCCTCCTTCGAGGTGATTTATCGAGAATACGCGTCCACGTCAGGAGCGTGGCGCCAAACATAATTCCACCTCTGTGTAAGGTTCGTATGAATTTCTGTAATTTTATTTGTCCCTAATTGAAGTACCATTCGTGACTTCAGAGCGGACTCGATCGACGGTGATTAACCCCTTTGTAGCCTATTGACCGATTCGTTGTTGTTCGTTTCATTTACGACTTCGATTATTAAGGCCATTGATTCTAGCGTATAGAGTGGCATTTAGATCGATAGCTGTGAAGTATAGGTTTGGCGATAGATCGTTTAGAATTGAAGAGAGGGACAATTTATATCTGGTATTTCGGAGGATAAGGCGCGTGTTGTTAAAACTTAATTGGAATAAAGGACATGAAGGTATATACCGTAATAAACGGATAATTAAATCTGCGCTTAATGTCATTTCTTTATTCACGATTGGTACTCATTGCTCTTTAAACGAGGATATTTGACTCGCGTAACTCTTCCAGTTTATCGACCGCGGGGATTCAATTACGATCTTCAATTACATGGCTCGGCAACGTTACACAATTAAACCGAGGAATACAAGCGATGGACTGCTCAACAAGAGCGCGAACGTATCGACATTGCCGTTCAATTTCTACAGAAATGGGCCGAAAGGAGATTCGAATGGAACCTCCGCCATCCAGTTTGACGTGGATCAATGGTGAGCTGATAAACACCCAATGAGTTTGCTAACGGCCGTGGACGTAATTAGAATAGTTCCAAATGAGAAGCCACCGAACTCGAGTGAACAAGCCAGCGATGCATCGAAGGTGGAATATCGCCGCGTTGCTTCTTTTTGCGACATTAAAATCGTGCTGCATACGTAAAGCAATTGCGCCACGTTATAATTACAGATCGATCAAAAATTTAAACGTCGCAATTCTGGATCCTTCTATATCGCCAACAGAAAATCTTGACTTTTCTAGCAGCGCCTTTGACATTCAACTACCACCCCTTCGACTACACATTCCTCTCACACTAGGCTTCCTCACCGCTTATCACTCACATATATACAAACCCTGCATTCCACACTTTCAAAACTCATACAAAAACCAACGTTTTCCAGAACGCGGAATACGAATCTCTCCCGAAATCACGAACAATCGTTTCGACATTTTATAAACACTCACGAGGGGGAAAAATCCCGAATATTCAGCAAGAATCCACGAGGGCAGCGGTGCTTCTCAAAGGGTTAGGGAACCTCATTATCGCTGCCGCTGACGTTCCTTTTCCCCCTCGCGATGTTAACCCGAATTCCCGCGACCCGCGGTTTTTGCCCAAGAAAACAAAGCAGAGCCCGCGACAGGAGGGGCTTTCGAGCGAGGTAACACGGTCCAGGGGGGGAGGAGAGAGGGGCCAGGTACACGGACCAGTACGCGGTGCACCGGAAATCCGTGACTGCGGCCTGATACGGCCGTCTCCAGAGTGTTATTACTCTTCATCGCGCTCCCATTGGGAATCCTGGCGGCACGCGAAAAAGCCGGCCTCGTGGAAAATCGACCCCACGAATGGATCACGACCGGCTAGGAATTCAGCACACGTCACGAGCCCACGCTGCTTTCGAGGAGGAGGAGGAGGAGGAGGAGGAGGAAAAATAGGGGAAGAGAGATGGATACGTATTTATCGCTCCGGGGCTGCGCCACCGTGGAGGCGGGAGGAGGCGGCGAAAATAGCGGCGAAGTTTGTCGAGAAAATGCCTCGCACAGTTTCACGTGCTTTGACCCTCTTGCTGGGAGGAATAGTCGAGAGTGTTAGGCGCTGGTCCTTGCTTTACCTTTAGAAAGGGACGATGACAACCTGTGTCCCGAGAGTAACTGCGGCGACTTGGATATTTTTCCAAGTGTCACGATGGTCGTAGATATCGTACTGCTAACCTCCTTGCTCGATGTTAGTTTGAGAACGATCGCTGATTCTTGATCTAACCGAGCACTTTTTCGCACACTTTATATTTTATTATTTTTATTCATATTGATTTTTATCTAGTCTCTTTATGATTGTCGAGTGGTGCATTGTGATTTTTTGCTACGCCTCATCGTGGAAGCCATGCTGCCGCAAGCTTGCTTAAGGGGAATTAGTCGACTCGACGTGCGCGGATGGTTGTTAAGGAGGGTAGGGATACCATTATGTCGAATAATATTAACGAGAGAGTACGCGAATAGCATGTTTTCGTGTGGAATAAGTCTTCTGCCAGATGTCAGATTTGGCCTCAAAATTTAGAATGCTTATTCCATCCTGTGTGCTATTGTACTCTATTCTGTACAGTATCTGTACATATACTGTATCATTTATTCGTGCGTAATTCGAAGGAAGTATCCGAGGAAAGCATATTCTGCAAAAATGATTAAGTCTCCTATCGGATTATTATTCTATGTGTATAAATATACGTTGTTACTTACTTATTTAAGCAGCACGATCATTCGATATTTGCTTGTATGGGAAAGTAGCGAAGGATGAAAATAGGAAGGTCAGAGAACGAAGCTCGAGATTACGTACGGTGCACCAGAGGAATTTAGCTCCGTCGTAAACTCCCTTACGAATTTCTTCCCCCGAATATACGCGATACGTTGCACCCGGAAGCACTCGAGGACTGGTAAATAAAGAAAATCGAGATGGCGTCGTGTCGAACTTTTTGCTCTTCCGTGGAATTGAGGCGAGGCGAGCTTGCGGTTGTATTAGGCGAAGCGAGGACCAACCGCGAGAAAATCAATACACCCACAGGATGCGGGCTTGCCTCTTCGAAAATATGACCACCTTACGCAAAATTTCGTGACCGAACGACGATGGGAAAGGCTTCCTCGAGGAATTCGACGATAAAGTCGGCGATCGTGGCGAGAACCAAGACCAATTGGTTTCAGGTTTTTGATAAACAAGGAAGATTCGAGGAAGGGGGAGAGGTAATTCGTTAGCAGAGAAGAGACACGTGCCGGCTATTCAAAACAACGCCTGCTGAGATCTGAGATATATACATACCGAGTGTATTGGTTTCGAGAAAAGGTAATGCGTACTTTGCATACCTTCGCTTTTCTTTACAACTAATCATTTCTCGCAAATTGAGCAGCGAAATCGATTTTTAGTTTCCAAGAGAGAATTCGATACGCGAGATCCCTGACACACGTTTGTCCGTTGAATTTAAAGTAATCATGGCGAGAATGAAAATATATTTGGAGGGAGTGTGCTGGGATGAGGAATAATGTCTGTAATAATGAGGAGAGCTGTATGTCGCGAATAAACAACGAGGGTGCAACGGGACGTGGAAAGAGTAATTCGTTAGTAGAGAAAAGACACGTGTTGTCGATTCCAAGCGCTGCGCCGTGAGGTCTGATAAACATCCCAGTGGCTCTCAAAGGAAATTTCTGACAAGTGAAGCGTGCGGTTAAAGTAGCAGCGGCATATCGCTTTCCTGATATCCTCGGATAACATTAATGTGATTTTTCGCGGAATGCACAGGGAGAAAAAGTAGCAGCTCGCGACGATATCGATCTCGCATCATGCACGAGGTATACACTCACCGTTTGGATAATTTCATTGCACAGCCCAGAAAATTTTTATACGAAGCGCAGTAGAAGGATTTATTTCATTAATCACATTTCAGTCTTATAGAAAAATATTTTTCTGCAAACGTACGGAGAAAAGAGATATTGTTAAATGGCATTTGTATAAGTTCCGCGCGAAATAAGGTTACGCTTTTGTTGAAATTTCGCATCGCGGACCTTTGTACCGTGGCCAGGAAAATATTTCTTTTGGAACGAAGGAAAGATTGAGGTGGCTTTAGCGATATTGATATCGGCATTTCACGAAACAAAAACATGCTATCTGAAAAATTTTCCGTCTGTCGCTTTGTGTCGTAACCGGGGGAAATACTTGTTCCCTAAGGCATATGAAAATAGCGAGCGTTTACCGATCCGTATCTTATTCGCGGATGGATCAATACTAAAGCATCGTTTTCAAAGCTATTGTATCGTGAACGACCGGAGATTATATTCGCGTTTTTAATAAATAATGGAACTCCAAAGAAAAAGCGAATAGCCGTATCGGAATCAGTGAATATCAAGAGCAGATCGCGTATTATTATAAAACAATATTTAAAATACCGCGTTTACCACGTCGATAAATTTTACAATAGTTTTGACCTATGAAAGAATATCGTACAAAGCGTAGTGCAATGAAATTAATCACAAATATGGTTTATAAAATCAATCCGATTAATCCACGAAGAATGATGTTCCGCCTAATTCTTTTGGCAAAATGTACCTTTATCGCTGTGTACTGCAATTGAAGTATTATATTCAAAGGACAGAAAGAGAAGGTGGTAATATATCAGAAACAAAAACCATCTTCAATATCTTTTTTTGTTAGAAATATTCAAGCAATATTTTGATAGTGTCATTCGTACAGAAGTTTCTGGTGGGTGAGCGGAGAAAAAAAATGAACGCAGGATAAATGGAGCATCAGTGCTTCGAAGATACGATTGCAGGTTACGCTTCTTACAAAGTTAAGGTACAGAGAGAAAGAGAGAGAGAGGAGGGGAGAGAGAGAGAGAGAGAGAGAGAGAGAGAGAGAGAGAGAGAGAGAGCATTGAGCCATTAAGGATATTGATATCACTCCACGCGACACAAAGGGATGCCCTCTTCAAAATTTCATTTCTGCCACTTTGCGCCGTAGCCAGTAAAATACCTGTTACTCGAGGCGTGGAAAAATAGCGCGTACCTGCCGATCCGTATCTTATTCGCGGATCGATCGACCCCTCCGAGGGATCGTTTTGTAACGAAGGCTCCGAGAAAACTTCTTCAACTATCCGGCATTTCGACGTCGAACGCATTTTCCGCGTCGTGTGCCGGCAAGTTTGAAACGCGATGCAAATTTCATTATGGTATATGCGGGTGCGCGGTATCGGAAACGTTGTGAGCTACGCCGGCCTGTAAACGCTCGTATAACGTATACTCGGCTCTCTTGACATCGCATTTGCTACGAGCGACAAGGAAGCCGGCAATGGAGGTAAACCGGAGATTGTATCAAGTTACCTCATAAATAAGGACTACTTCAAACAGAACACCTTTAAGGTGTGCGCGATAAGCTAAGGAGTTTTTTAAGCGCTGATAATGGGATTGCGACGCTTTCACATGGCGTGCCTTACTTTGGTAAGAAATAGAGGTGGTTGCAAAAATGGCTTATTGTATGGAGAGGAAGAAGTAGGGATATGGGTGTTAGCAAGTATAAGTCTACACTTGGCAATTATCAGGTACGGGATGAGCGGTTCTTTACAATAAAACGAAATTTGCACGTATACAGGCTAATATATCGTATAAGACAATCCTTTGCAAAATGTTGATCTCTTGAGAAACGATTTTGGGTTTCTAAGTGTTTCTAATATGGTTGTCCTACTTAAGGGAAGGTACAATTTTAGACCTACCTACAGGTTTTGAATAAATACATTGATCATCGCTTATTTAGATCAAACTAAATATACCACCAATGAAGAATTCTAGCTTTTGGATTCTACTCATTACGTCTAGGTTTTCTTTTTCATAAAAGATGTGTACTGCACATCCAGTGGAATGCCCATTATTTTTCAAGTATTATTATTGTAGATTATTCGTGGTCAGTGAGTATATGTCGAGATGGCGAACAGATTTTCAGATTTTTAATTGGAAAAATCTACTTGGGCGCACCTCGTTATCTTTGAGTTACTTCATGTAATATGCGACCTATAGACCGAATAAATTAAAATTAATTTTTAATCTTATATCCCAGCCTAATTGAACTTACTTTCGATGGCAAAAATTCGATAAACTGATGGATGATGATGAAGGATTATAAGGAACGTATCCTCGATAATGTTTCAGCCAAAGCCACTTTATCACGCTTTTAGGCCAAGGAAAGAAGGTCATTACTTACCAGGCTACTCGATAATTTGTTGGTACAAGCGCCCTGGAATTTCTGAGAGTATTAAAAAGTAACGCGACGGACAAAGATATTTTTCTTTCCGGTTCTTCCCCGCATCGAGATAAATTAGCTTCCTCCATTATACTAATTAAAAGAACAAGGATACATCAAGCAGCAAAGCTCGGCGGGTATAGTGGTACGAGTTGAAAAATTGTTCCTCAACAATGTACTTGCTTTTCAAGACACACAGCAATAAAAAGTCTAGTACGTGATTAGAACAAGACAATTTTTTGATGCTGTCCATAATTTCGAATACCAGGACTTTTTCAGAGCCATGGTAAAAACTGGCCTTTTTAATACAGACCCTTACGAGATTGCCAGTCCTTTCTTATCTCCGTTTCGCATTCGAAGCCTCGATGCTCGCAAATGAGACTTTTGCAAATAAAATTTATTTCCCAGAAACTCGTCGGCTCGCCGGTACTAGGCTCCTTCGAGTCGTTACACGGACAATCAAATTGCGCCGGCACCATGGTCGACTTCGTTAAATCTCCAGTGCTTGCGAGCAATCGAACGGCTCCTTCTCCTCCACCATTGAGCACTTCCAACGTAGACTCTTCCAGGATTATTCTATTTTGCGCCAAGTACTTTTCCCGTTGGATCGGTGCTCCTCCCTCCTCATCCTCCCCCCGACTGCGTTTCGGCCTTTCTATTTTGGTTTCCCGTAGATTACAACCGGTAGCGTGCACCGAAACTATTATTAGGCGACGCTGCCTCCCTCCTTCTAGATCGTATTATTTGTTTGACCTCGCTTTCTCGTATATATCTCCGCTTTCGTGCGCCGCGACACGGCGTGTTACCGCTGACGCAGAAAGACCGGCACTCTTGCCGCGATCCTTTTTCCCCCCTCTGTCCTCCTCCTTCCGCTCTAATCGCATTCCGTGTCCCCTGAGGGAGAGAGAGGGCCTTACTGAGAGAGTGAGAAGGAGTGTGTGAGAGAGAAGGAGAGAGAGAGAGAGAGAGAGAGAGAGAGGGGGATGGAAATCCACACTCGCAAGATTGTTGAGAGCGCATCGTCCAGCAGCCGTTCAATTACGCGGGGCACAGCGAAAAACACAGGCTGCCACGGCTCATAGCTGCCATCAAAGCGATTCCAAATTCTCCTTCGATTTATCTTAGCGCATACCGCTGCTGCTCGCTTAAATCTCCATTCGCCCTTCGTAACTTTCCTCCTAACCATTACCACGCACGCAGCTTCCCTCTGAGCGAGAAGCTGCCCCTCGGACGTCCGGATTATTGTGACAAAACGCAGCGCCCATGCCCCGCTGGCTGACGCTGTCGTAATCGTGCTGGTATGACCGCAGGAAGATTTATAAGAACGCGATACGAGCTGCTTTGGCTTAATGTGTCGAGGAGGAAGATCCAGGACGAAATGGGGGAGGATGGCAAGGCAAGCTCGAAAGACGATGCGCGAGAATACCTTTGTTGAGACAATTCTCCTTTACTTTTATTCAACGCGATTATACGTAGGTCATTTTATGTGCAGTGTACTTATCGACCATCTTGGAGAGTACTTTTCACCATTCTCGAAACCACCATCGGTTTTATCATCACAAGTACGTCTTCTCAATGATTGTAATAGTAAAGGTATTCCACGAGTTAAATTTTTTTCATCAAATCTGTGTCTCCTAGTAAAAAACACCGTCGTCGCCTTCGCAGTGCTTTTGTTTACAAGTCTTCCCCTATAACCCTTTACCTTACTATTTTCATCGTTACAATGCCAATCAGACTTGACCACCCAGCTACAAGAACGACCGGACCATCGACCCTTGACCGCTCAGCATTGAATCACCTCCACACTTTTCCAAGTCCCGACGATAATTCTTTACACACATCCACGCACTCGTACTCTAAAATACATCGGAAACAATCCCGACCGGCTGTTCCACGACGAGCGATTGCACCAATTCCTCCGCGAAAGAACGGCCAAGTCGAGACAGCGGCCCGCATTTCGGTAGTCAGGCCGATCGTTTGCTTTGGCCCATCGTCGGTCCGCCTCTCTTTCACCGCTCGCAATTAGCACAATCGCGCGGGCGCACATTCGGCGTCCGCGACGTGCCATTCGGGGCGCAATTTGGTCCTGTCCTCGGGCGCGGGGAGTCGAGAGGTGAGCCTGCAGACAAAGAGGCCCAAAGTGCGCCGGTAGACGGATACAGATTACAGAGTTACGACCAGGAGTACCCGGCCGCCGCTTCGGCTTCAACGCTGGCTGGAGGCGCCTTCCTTTCCGCCGGGCTAACCTAATACAAACCTAATTCTAACCTTCCGCCTTGCAGTTAACCTTCGACACGGAGGATGCTCGAACCGAGGAGGAGGCGACAACGCACCCTCCCCCTCTCGAGCCTCGAACGAGAGCTACCGGAGTATAAACAGCCCGCGGAATGCCACGGGGAGGCATTGGCAAGTGTTAAGCTAAATAAACACTCGTTGGAGGGAGAAAGGTGGAGGAGCGTTTGCAATGGCAACGACTGCCGGGAAGTGGCTGCTTGGAGGACGAGCTACGGTGATCGAGGGGAGAGGCACTCGGAGGATTTTTTTTGTTTTCTCGATTCATCTTTCAGCATAGACTGCCGAGGTTATTTGGCCTAGGACATACTGTTTAAGGTGGGTTTCGAATTACTAGAGGATTTTTAATCCGCGCTAATTTGACGAGGTGCGCGAGTTTCCTTGGAGGGATCACGAAGGTTACGTTGTACTTGGTGTATATATTGGTGGAGTCTCCATACTTCGTTTAACTTGAGTCTCGGTAGCACTGAATATCTTTCGTATTATCGGTTTAGAGGCTCAGCGAAAGGTAGTGTGAGCTTACTTATTCTTCTCATTATCCAAAATCACGAAGTGTATCGACCTTTTGGTCGATCATCCTACGCGATCCAAGGTATGACGTGTGAAAATATTCGCAACGAGCGTTTTGTGTTGTACGAACATTTTAATTTGCGCGAATCGTGGAATCGCGAAACGACTCGTGAGCGCGCAAGCAACGTAACTCGCTGGTTTATTCGAGGCACCCGTATGCTTATCGAAGTACGTCAACTCCACCGGAGTCATTGTTATTCGCATCGAATCGTCGGACACGGCGCAACTGGGATCAAAGCTGCGCACATTAAATTCGCAATGAGGAAACTGCGCGAAGGTCAAATGAGAACGGTTAACCGAATTTGTCGAGTCAACGCCGTGCCTGATTCTCTCCTGTGTCTCCTCGCTATGCGCAGCCATGAAAGAGCTTTCAGCCAGACCTCTCTCTCCCCGGCTGTCTGCCCCGCTGCCCGTTATTCTCCCTCGATTTCCCCCCGTATTCACCTCTCCTCGTCTAGTCGCACGAGTGCGGCATTAAATACGCGCTTAATGGCGCCGAAGCGCGGAGGGCGAAGCGCATTAGCACTGGCGGTCGCTAATCTCGAGCAGCGTCGATTAAACAGTCGATGTCGCATTCCAGTAGTCGGAGAATTGGGGATATCGAAGGAATGCGCGCAAAGCGCTTGGTTTTCACCACTCACGTTAGAGCGCCATGCATTTCCTCGAAGTTTTCGATAGATCCATCGTGGAAAATAATTGAAACTATGCGGAGAATATTCTTTCACGGAGTAACTCGCGTTCTGAGAAAAAATCGGAGAATTCTGAGAGATTTGAATCCTCAGAGATATCGTAAATAGTTAATGTGTATCGAGTATAAGAGTTGTATTGTATCAGAGTATTTATATCTTTATCTAAACAGTTTTCGCTATTTATATTTTCAACGAGGACATAGTATTTACATTGATTACTATATCAATTTCTATTTCACGTTTTAGCTCTCTGGAAGATTTCACTTCCAAAGGCTGTGATTCGAGGAACATAAGCCAGGCAATAACGAACTAATTATGCGACCTTTGTAAATCTTTTTATTTCTCCTCTAGCTCATGTGTACGATGAGTTGAGAAAGCTGGCGTAATTCGCGAAGGTGAAACACAAACGAAACATACATGAGTACCCATGAAACGTGCGTATTTTACGATCGCGTAGGGATAGAAATGAAGGTTGGGCAGCGAGCCCTAAGGATGCGCGAACGGATAGGGAAGTGGGGCGACAGGAAGTGTACTCGCGAAAGGAGATCCATACACTTCCGGGGGGCGCATGCGCGGGGCAGAATGGGCATCCTCACATTGCCAGCGGCGTGAAATTTTTTTATCAGCGCCGGCCGTGGCCATAATTTCATTCAAAGCGCCTCGTAACGAAGCTCGAGGCGCGCTCCTGAGCGCGCCCTGATAATGGGAAATCTGTATGCGCCGATAGGCACCGAAAACATCGTAGGACGATCGCATTCACCTTTACATCCGTATAACGAGCATCGTTGCGGTGGTCGAACACACGGAGGACGTGGCTTCCCCTCGCTTGGAGAAGCGCCGCCCCGCCTGGCGATGGAAGGAGGGTGCCTGGGAAATTAAAAAGATACCCAAGGATCGGGGGTAATTTTTGCGCGAGCCGACATAAGATTTTCTCGGCACGTTTCTGGCCGAGGGGCTGGCAAGCTGGGGTCCGCGATGGAGCTTGTACCAGGGAAATTAGTTCGTGCACGTGATTACCCGTAGAAGCACGCACCGTCTCTGCCCCTAAACCCGGAAGAGACACGGACTAGAGTCTCCGTTAATATCGGCCAGGCGTGTCTTACGGCTCGGTGGTTTAGCCACAGGGACTGCCCCACTAATGAGCGTCGTTTTATAAATATCATTTAAATGACTCCCGTCGTTTTATGAATATTAGACGCGTTTATTGTGCCGTGAGAGAGTTTTAGGGATGTTTGTAACAATCGTACGGTGTGTACGTGGTACGATTAAAGTCTCGGGGTAGTCGGATAAATGTGGTTTGTAGAAAGACCATTTATTGTGGGATGAATATCGATATGTGTGGTTTAATGAATATGTCAAATGTCTGCTTGAGGTATTTGTTAACGATGTTTCCCAAAAGCCGCTACACGTAGATTCGATGATGCTAATTTTAGTAGTGTATTTCGGAAAATACAGAAGTAACGTGATCTATTACGAACTATACGCTTGCTGCCGTTCTATATTTTCACGTGGGATTCAATTTCGCCGGTTGTATTGACCGCGTCGCTATATGGATATATGATAGCAAGAAGCGGGGTATAAAATTCGACATCACTCTGCTTTTCATCTCACACGCCCAGCAACCGTTTCTCACGCAATTTTTGCGGGAACAGAGAGTGAATTTCACGTTCCTGTGGATTCACGAAAAAAAACATTTGCGATAGTACGTCCTTCCTTAAACAAAAACTGTACAATTTCCAAACTGGTGGATAGTTTTCGAGCACGACTAAAAGAAGGAGGACGAATCCGTATTATTCATTTGGTGAAGATCTTAGAAGCCAGGAAAAGAGAAGAAAATAAAAGAGAGGGGAAGACAGACACTATAACGATAAAAAAAATACATTTTGAAATAGACAATCGGCGGAAAAAAAATCTGATTTACACCCATGATTCACTTTCGAAACGTGGAATAATCTGCGCAGCGTGAAAAAACGTCCCAGTTGATCAATTTCAGCGCGAACTGGCAAATTCCAACAAACGACCGCGTTTGTTTTTCCAATTCCCGGCGTAGAAGACACGATCCACTCGCGGGAAGTATGAATGCTTTGATCTTCCTTTACGGATTTTACGCGTGGTTTCATACACGTAACAGTTTTCTGTCGCGTTGTTGGGAATTGGAAAACTGCGGGGACAGACGGCTTTGTTTCGTGAAAATCGTCTCGGTGGTTTGGCGTTTAAGATAGCCAAAGGCTGAAAAAAAAAGATCGTAGAAACGCCGACATTTGAAATAGTTACGAGTTGCTTTTGGATAAGAGATTTACTTTACATCACCCATGCATGGTACGTAAATAAATTAATCTACTTATTTATAATTTTTAACAATCCAAGAAAGACCGTTGAAATCCTTTTGTACTTCATAACTGAAATTACAAGAGTCCAAGTATCAAAGTAGCCTTACAGTTATAAATATATAAAATCAATAGTTTCTCTCTGAGTTTTGACGCACAATACGTACACCGTATCTTCTGCAATCGGCCACATACTTACATAAAAATTCGGTATACATAGAAAATCAGGTAATTATTAAATCCTACGTAGCATCAAAAAGCATAATATCTCAGTCATATTTCTCCCAAATAATCTCCCCATTAATCCATACACATTCAACATTACGCATCGTCGACCTTCATACATCACAACCCGCACGAAACGCGCCATATGCTAAATACCTCCAGCACGCTACCCCCACAGTAAGAGAAGCGAAGGAAAGGAAATAACAAATGATTATTTAGTATTACTATTTAAAGCAGATCATCGACATTAATCTCAAATTAGTCTCGCCGATTTGACAGCGGCAACGGACCCCTGGATGTCTCCAGCGCAATAAGACGTGGCGATATTTCTGTCCGTAAAGTAATCGATACGTCGAGCTCAATTTGATCGAAAGACGGAAGATGCTCGCGGTCCGGCCGGTAGCAGGGCCGATATATCATCAGGATTCCTCGCGGCCGAGGCCCTGCACCAACGTAATTACCAAGGTGGGGCCAGATCGATCGGCAATCTCGTAACGGAGGGAAATACCCTGCGATCGAATTAACCGGCGTGCATTTTGCGTGTAACGAGGCGGTCGGGCCCGAATCGGCGCGTTAAACCCCGATGAACGACGATCAAAGCCCGCGTAACGGCCACTATCGTTTTACCGCGGCTCCTTTGTACGGCTGTTGAGTCATCGACAACGACGCAAAGTGCACTTGGCCAAAGTGGACGCGGATGGCCGGCCGGGACGAAATTAACGGCCGAGGATCCATAAAGGTCCTGAGACCTCGCCGGCCGAACCGTGGAAATAATGCAGTCGGGACGCTACGGCGGTCTGTGATCAAAAATTTATACGCCACGGCCCGGTTAAATCAGGACGCTTCGAGCAGGACCGTCCTGCTTTCCCCGCCTCTTACTCGCCACCTGGAAATTCGATCCCTGCGTGGCTCCGTGCGAACTACGTGGATGCTTCGATGTCCTTGAGATTTTGCAGAAAGACGTGGATTTTTTGTAATGGTCCATCGAACGCTTCTGTCTCTTAACGCTTGTATACCTATGGCGGTTGAGTTAATTAATTTCGAAGCCGATTAGTAGCCTTTATAAACGATGTTGGGTATTTAATGCGTGGTGCAGCTGTGAATTTTGGATTACACCGTGGTTAATAACGAAGCTTGAAGTAAGGTAATTCTGTATTTTAGTTTCGAGTACCGAATCTGGGTCTATCCGTAATATATTATGGATCTAATGACTAGAACTTTTGTACGCTAAACCGCTGTAATACCTTGTACTGAAATTCGCAACAAAAATAAAGCAAAGTGCGAAAGAGTATACAAGTTTTATTATGCTCGTCCAAATACGTGGAACGATATGAATATTCCATTTTATCCGGTATGCGCGGTTCCACATTCAATGTCTGCTATTTATTTCTTACTTCAGCAGTTATCGTTCTGTTTTCGTCCATGCTCGGCATTCTGTCAAGCGAGCGAAGTCTTAAGCGTCAAGCGAGCCTAAACGTCTCGCATCGATGAAAAATCGTGGGAATTGTTATTCACCTTTCTTTCGAGAGGCGTTCCTTCGCTCGACCGATTACCGATATATTCACCTTTCAGATGATATTATACCGAATCCCCTGACTCGTGATTAATTAGAGATCGCTCCAGTTTTTCTTCCATTCTGACGAATGGCCTTAATCGGGATATCGATTCTCGACTCCCTTAGCGCAGACTCTTTTCCGCCCCGTCTTTTTAACTTCTCGCTGCAGAGCATCGCCGGCGAGCTTTATCGCGATTTAATGCAAGATTGATATGCGCGTACCAGCTCTTAGGAGAATTGGAGGGTCGGCGCTCGCAAGCTGAAACTGTCGTCGCAAATCTTCGCCGATTGAAAGCCGATGCTACTATTCTTGGAAGCTCAGTTTGCTCAGCGTGAGGTATTTTCGGCGGTATGCCGAAGATAAATTTACCAAAAGTCGAGAAACCGTACTATCATTGGGAAGACCCACTTTTGTATTCCACCGAAGGTTTCTGGTGTCCTCTTGCATAAATAACAAGGTCCACAAGGTAACATAAAGGTCTAACATGAAGTTAGCCATGCGGAGAATATCGTTACGAGGCTATGCATTCCTTTGGTATTGTCATCTTAAACAGTAACAGTCACGAACGTCGAATATGTTGTAAACTCTATTGTCGATTAGTACCGACATTATTACATTTAGTGCCTTGCATACAAGAATAGAATGCAACAAGAATAAAAATGATCACGTCGCTATTAAACGTACCTATTTAACGTATACTTGAAAAATATTTCTTTCGTGCCGCCACAAATCTCCTGGCATACAGGTGTAGCGGAAAAACGGGTCAAAGAGGAAAGAGCTCGAGTTGGATTCGAAATAACAAGGTAAGTTATTGGGAAAATATCAAGAAGATGGATCCCCGCCTCCACTTGGAAACTTCCGCTAGTCGGCCAGCAATTTCAGGTTTTACCGTTACGTAATCCCAAATCTTGGGTGTATTTTTCTTTTCGTCGGATTAAAAACTTCGAACCGTTTTCTCTCTCGGCCAAAAATTTCCCCCCGGCGGCATCCAATTGCCGGGCGATATCGCCCTCGCGATTCCATTTTCCTCGAGATCGTGCGGCTGATGAGCGTCGGCCAAGTAGAAACGTCCGGAAAGGATCAGACCTCGCCGCAGGACACCGATCCGAGATACCAGCGAAGCTTTAGACTCGCGTTTCTTCTGCTTCCCTTTCCTCGTATGTCACCTAATCGTCCTTGCAATTTCATCCTAATATCCTGCACCCGTCACAAAGACCTAACGATATTTTTCAATCGGAATACACACCTTACAATTAACACGTAAATCCTAAATCATGACTTTGTGTTGCACAATACGAAATTGCAGAGTATTATTGCAATTTCGATTGATCATTCTCAGAGTTCGAAAAAATCGAGTTATTTACAATGCAAGGGTAAGTGTATTAATTAACAGCTGGTATGTGATCATCCTACATCGAAGGCGATATTAAAAATTCGTCATGCCTCATTCAGCGTACGGAAGTCATTCACATCGATGAATATAGTTCCCACTATTCTGCCACTTAAGAAGCGACCCTGTAAATCTTCATCCACTGCTTTCCATGTATAATCTCTCCAAGACTCTCTTCCACGTAAAATGCATACAAATTGGCCTCATATCTCATCGAGCTTAAGGAGGCTGGTCGGAATCCAGCTCGCGGAGGAATAAAGGGAGGAGTCAAGATTCGGCCGCGTGGAGATTCGACGGCGCTGCGATAATTCCAGGCCCTCGCGACACCGCTAATTACGCGGACTTTCGTTCCTTCCAGGCCTCCTCGCAACAGTGTTTCGGCCCGACTGCCGCGGCCTGTTGCCAGCGGCCCGTCGCAAAGGCATTTCTAATTTAAACGTTGGCCGGCAAAGAATAGGAAAAGACCTATCGGCCGTTTCCAGCCTTAAGGCCGCGTGCACACCGGGCCTTGGTGGAGCGGAGGTGGAATTCGCTAAGCCGCAAATCCGATCGTGAGAAGTCCTTAATCCAACCCCGATACCATTTCAAACGCACAATTCCACCGAGCGGCGCGTACCGCTAGTTCTAAAGCACTCGGAGCCCAGACATCTAGTTACAGAATGGTAATCTGGTTCTATTGGAACTAGCGATCAGGAATTTGTAGGCGCTTTAACCGAATAAGCTGTACGATGGAAGGAGCAGTGACTTGCGACTATTCACCTTCGTTTAAAAGGCCCTGGAAGAATTTCATAGGAATTCAATGCCAAGGATTTTCCTGCCTCACGCGTGAGATCCTTTACTCTTGGACACTCCAGGAATTGATCATCGATGATTTCAACAATGCCCTCGTACTTCTTGCATTCTAAGGCGAAATTCTCTATTTCGTTATCAAGTTCGTGCTGAAGTCTGACGACAAGCTCGCATCCTTCGAAGGAATAAGCAGATTGTACAATTTTACGAGGAGAGGTAAGAATGTCGTTAGTGTTCTCACGCTTTTTCCATTTCGCCCCCACTTCCTTCTCGCTCTTCTTCTTCCTCTCGTAGCCGCGCGCATTTTCGGTGCAACGTATTTCCCCGAGATCTTAAATTAAGCCCCAACTTCGTTCGACATATTTTAAATTAAATCGCTCCCCACCGTCGTGCCGGAGGAACCCTGGCTCGCGATTGCTCACCAACATCGCCTTCGCCGGATTTCAGTTCGGAAAGAACGGGCGCAAAGGCGGAAACGGTTATTACATTTTTAAGAACCTCACTTAACGGGACTTACCTGGAGGAACAAATCCGGCGCTACCAACCTTCGGGAATCTTCTTCATACTTTTGGCTTCATTTTCGATTCGAGTATCCGCAGAGCGCGGAGCTTTCGAGGCGTTGAAGTGCCGCGTTAAATTCTAAAGGATTATTACAGCGATTCGAAAGTCGGGATTTGCTGGAAGGCGCAAAACAAATGTCTCCGGCTCGTCGATGGAACGCGTTTGAATGTCGGTTAATTTAAAGCGACCGAACGGCCTTTGCCTTCCTGCCCGATTCGTGATTTTACGGGACATGGGATTTTCATCCTAAGGGCACTTTGCTCGATTTGTACAGTTACGCCGGTTCGAGAATCAGACTTAACTCGATCGAACGAAACGAGTGTCCACCTCTCGTTAATGGTACGAGCTTCGTTTAATAGTAAGGAGTAATTGATTCGCGTTAATGATCACAATTTCGTCGGAGCGATGGTAGTGGAATATCGGAAAAATCAATGTTACTTCAATGTTTTCCAGTATAGAAGTAATAAAAAAAAATATTCTATTAATATCTTAGAATTATTTCCACGGGAAATATCATTCTCCATCGTTGTGAGCTTCCCTGAGACGGACATTTTAAAGCAATATCGCGAGAACGTAAAATATTTGCCATTGCGCGTTATTTACTATTATCGGTACAATCCGAAGCGTCCGGAAGTAATACTCGCAGTCCAAGCATCGAGACCAGACAAGTGCTCGTCGATTCCCGTATGAAAGGCAGAAATACACATGCCGCTCCCCTTTATCCACAAAGGGTTGAAGGCAGACGCCACTTTTGTGTTGGCACGAGCCGTCGAAACGTTTTGCGGAGGAGCGAAAATGGTACTGAGATCTGAGGCAAACTCCTTTTGTTTATCTTCGCCCAGTAACGTTCCAATATCGATATTCCATCTCCAATATCGCGGTGCGTTTCTGGCGGCGGTACGAGCGATGTTATATCCTTCGAGTATCGGCAAACATTTCCGCCAATAATTCAATCTACCCGCCTTTAGGCCCGCCTATGACTTCCTTCCAAATTTTGACATGGAAAGAACTGTCCGCGAAACGCCCGCAGATAGGTTTTCGACTGCTAATCCCTTTGGAATTGGACGTTTTTAGGGGATCAGGAATATAACCGTAAGGCTTTTACGACCAAATCGGATATACGAGGTTAAAGTTATTAAACTCGATATCTATCCACGTCGTGACACAGAAAGGATATTGTTGCTGTAAATATATGGATCAACCGCACGTAGTCATTATTATCGATATGCATATCGTACTTGTGATCATAATGTATATATTGAAAAATTCTACGCGACTACCGTGGAAGGAAGAAGGACTTTTTCCCCATCATTTTTTCCCCGGTGCGACATAAGGTTATAAGTGCGCTCGCACTGAAGTTCGTAACTCTACCTGTCGTTGGTGAAGTGCAGCGAATTTTATAACGACTGCGCAATAAATCCCCGAACTTTATACTGCTGTATGAAAGGTATATTGCAAGACGTAAAACTACGGCCCGTTACCGAAGCACAAGTATAAGGTGCGTAGAATCCATTCCGGAGGCTTGGATAAATTTAACTGCGCCCTTGCTCGATACTCTCGCCAGCTGAACAGATACGAGATCTCGCGCCTTATATAACGCCTTTTTAGGGGTTGCATCACGAAACGGAGATACTCCACGGAATGCGGAAAATTTGCCATACTTATGACCTCGCGAGAATCGTAATTCAATGCGTATACCCAAAATTACGTTTATCGCGATTAACAGATGACATCGAATATAAAAACCTCGTATTTTAATTCAACGTCACTCCCATTGTTCAGAAACGCATCTTATACCCCATCATTTATAACGCACTTTAAACAGCAGCACTTACTTTATTCAAAAATAACAATATATCCTTTCATCAATACCCCTCATTTATCGTAACAGACTCCGTGAAGCAATCAACACCGATATGCTCGTTTAAACGTAACGAAGGTCGATCGATAAAAATCCATGGTGCCAAATTTTATTCAATATATATTCATTACTCAATATATATATATATACATATTATTCAACGATATATTCAGAAAACAACGTGACACTCGAAGCCTCTATTAACTTGAGAAAGAATCAGCGTGTCGCGTAGAAATAACGTTAAGCAATCGGATAAGTCGTTTCGTTGGCAGGAGAGGGAAGTGGAATCGACGCTGCGAGGGGCCCTTCCGCGTGCAGTTTCATTTCGCGATTATGGAAAGAGAAGCGAAAGTACGCGAGGCAAAGAGTTAGAGCCCTCCGTATGGAAGCGGCGCGGCAAGTGCCGTCTGGAGCTCGCAAGCCCGTTCGGTTGGAAGTAACGTTTTAAGAACAGAGGCCGAATGCCGTGCCTCTGAGTAAATGCACGGTGCGCGTTTCTGCGTTCCTTTAACGCAACCTGACACCCCTTAAACGCCGAGTCTGCGGGCCAACGAGGAAAATTACCAAGCCGCACAATCGCCATCCGCTTATTTATCGAACCGCGCTTTAACGTTGCGCCGGTGTTCCCGCTGCGGGACGTGGAATCCATTTTCGTTAATTACTTGTTTCTACTTATAACAATGAGGCGAGCCAGGCCCTTCCGGGCGTATAATCAGGTTAGCATCGTACTACCTCGTTGGGAATACTCGATTTTGCGCTTCGAAAAATCGACGCGACGAGGCCGATGCATGCCCAGGATTTTGCCAATGTGGTTTATTAAGACATTAGACGGATTAAGATGGATTAAGATGTTGTAACAAATTTGGCGAGCCGTTATCGTTATCTTTCCCCTTCTGTAATTTACGATCGAGGTATCTTCGAAGTTGTTTTCTTATAATGGAGGATCGATACTGCAAAGGATTTTTTTTATTCTGATATTTCACGTTGATATATTATGGCTTTATTCTCAATATCGAAAGTTCTTCCTCGTCATACGCATATTTTTTTATACAACCGCGGCATGCAGAATAACGATTATCTTTATTACTACACGGTCCTGATTCGAGAATCGTTGGAAAGTACATAACCGCATTTCGATATGCGCGTTTCTGTAAAAAGTAGAATAAGTAGCACCACCTTCTCTAAGTATATCAATAAAGTTCAATGCGAAGAGCTTCGGAGCTCCTCGGTTCCTCGGATGAAAGCAAGTGTACGTGGCGCGACTACTCCATGAGACGGAAGGTAAATCGAGGGAAATAAGAGGAAGAAGGAGAAAAAGGAAGAGAAACGGGGAGTGTAAACGAGCAAAAGTCCAGAGCGATCCAAGGAAATCCGTGGGCTAACGCAAAGTGGCATCCACTAAAGTCGAAAACGCGAAACAGGGTGGATAGGCACGACAGGATTGGCGTTGCCCGTAGAATAACCGGGCGCAAGAGGGTGTATCGGGGTTGAACGTGAAGGAGTGTTTGCCTAGCCGTAGCACGATCCCACGTAAATAGAATCCCATTAAAGCTTTGATGCGTTGCCGCCTGTCCTCCTCTCTCGAGAATGTACGACTGCGTACGTGTGGACTTACGCGTATGCCTTGGCCACAGTGTGAGATCTCCGTGATCTCAGGATTATTGAACGAGAGAGGAAAAACCTTCTCTTTCTTAATCAATATAAGAAACTCTATATTGAATATGAATAATTTCAAGCTCATCTTTCCTACTTCAAATAGCAACTGCATAAATTAATCTCGCCTAGTTTTTGAATCAAGATCCACGTGCATTTATACAAATCAAGCATTCCGAGACTCTTCCATTGCTTCCTCCGTCTTTTCCTCATATGTGTACCTAGACTCCTTCTCTTTAAGAATTCCGTATTTTCTCGCCCTTACGAGCACCGCATTCACCACTCAGCTTTTTTCCTCGATCGTTTCGAGATTCACATATATTTACACAAATCAACCATTTCCAGACTCTTTCACTCTTTTCGTTTACTCCCTCTCTTTCTCACTCACTTTCGTTCTTCCACGATAGGAGCCACCTTCGAGAATCCCCCCGTGGAATCGAGGAAGCGGGGAAAGTGCCGAATCGTGCAGTCGCTGGTTTTCTTCCCTCGACCGTCCCATCGGTCTTCCGTGCCTCCGTCCTACCCCATCCAGCCTTCTCTCGGCCTTCTGTCGGGCTTCGCTGGCCGAATTCACAAGGCCACCCATTTTCCTGGCCTTTCGAGGCCGTCCCTCTGGAGTTTATCCCAGTGCAGCCCCACTGTCCGTTGTTGGAGAAGGAATGCGGGTCTTTGATGGAAGAGGCAGAGCCTTATTATCTCGAAATTGCAAAAGGTGAGGTCTGGTTTCGTGCTTTACGCGCAGCTCAATCGTGGGGGAGTTAACCGAAGTATGTATAAATTTAAAGCGGTTCCAAGCGCCTCGTAGGCGATACGATCGGGGTTTATTTCATTGAAAGAGTTGGATACACTGTTTACAATAAATTCGGCGATCATTCTGCGAATAAAGCTTCGAACAGAATTTACACGTCAGATTAGACTTTGCTCGAATCTGATGGGAAAACTAATCGCAAAATTCTACGACGATACGTTCAACGAGATTTATCCTTCACGAAGTAGCAAGCGTGGCCAAGGGAACTTAGTCCACGATCGCCATGAAAAGCCATGCTCACTTCGTTAATCCATGCTGCCGTTACCAGCTAACCGTTTTATCATTTTCACCCGGATCAAACTTCCCCCTTTTTATTGCTTAGCTTCCGCGACGCCTCGTCAAAGGCGTCCCGGCCGACGTCGTAAACTGGGCAGGATAAAAAATTATCGGTTAATCCTTCCTCCTCCGCTGGTAGTAAACTTTTAAGGATTATGTACGGCGAGGTTACGAGTGCGGCGTTACGTGCAGTCGGTTTCCAGGAGGATTCGCCGCGTTTACTTTTATAGCGAAGCAGCTCCCTGGTTTTATAAAGGGTCGAGCTTCCCAGCGCGCTTTAGTGGTATAATCATTCGAGATCGATTGCGAGGCAAACGAATACACGGAATACACGCGATATTTGGTGTTTTGAGGAGAGTTTATTTTTTGCAGGACGTTTCAATAATATAAAATATGATAAAGGATATTTATTTATTCCGTAAAGGATTTAATCCATTAATTTGCTTTTGCACCAGATACTGTAATATTTATACAATAATGTACCGTTTCATTCGCCATGACGTGTCTTCTTTGAACTTCGAGTAGGAAGAAAAATAAAGTATCCTATCGCTCTGGTACTTGCATGGATACATGCGTGCAATATGCAGGGGTAATTGTTTGTGAAAAACGATAATACGCATTAGTAGGTGTAATCGAGGTTCACCGATTGTCTGGTGAATGATACGAGGTAATACTTAACGTAGTACAACGTGTTGTAGATTATTTTCAGATACTTATTGTTACTCTTGATATATCATTCGTTGTGCATAATCTCAAACATAAATAGCTCT
Source organism: Ampulex compressa (assembly GCA_038496175.1). Lineage (NCBI taxonomy): Eukaryota > Metazoa > Arthropoda > Insecta > Hymenoptera > Ampulicidae > Ampulex > Ampulex compressa. The sequence goes on along the minus strand of JBCFXI010000184.1, from coordinate 222,503 downwards.
TATTACCCGCTATATAATTTCAATTAATTTCGGTGAGTTCCTATTTTTATTAAAGTACACGTTACCAATACGTACCCTCCCCCAATATACAGATCTCTACTTCAATTTATCTCCTTCCCCTAAGCATTCACCACGTAAATCCGTATAACGTAACATCGTTATTGTACCTGTCGCTAAAATTACGATTAACCGTCAATAAACCGTTAGTATATAACAACACGCTTCCGTACATTCACCTATGCATCCTAATGCGCAAAAGAAAAAGTATCCCATCCAGCAAAATCCCCAAACATATGTTACAATCGGCACCCGAAAGATTAAGGGAGTCCAGTAACGAACACCAAAAGCCGGATTACAAAATCCAGAACCCACCGCGATCGCGATATACCCTCGATCGTTCTCCGAGATACCTCCTTTAGATACCTTCTTTCGATTATAAAATAACCCCGGCAAAGATCTCGGCCTCCTTCCATGGCCTCCTCCCCCGGTTACGTTCACCAGCCACCGTTCATTTGCGAGGGCGAGGGCCCCGTAACGATTTCTTCAACGAGCTGTAATTCCTTATAAAACTCGTTACCCCGTTCAAACGAGGAAGGAAGATTCGCCATAATAAATTTACCAAACTGTGCAAAGCTCTTCGTTATCGGGACCGCGAGCTCGGGGAACGTGCTCGATGCGCCTTACACCCAGTTTCCTCGTGAAAGAGGGCCAGAGGTAGGGCCACGGGGCGCGCGGGGGGGGCTTGGAATTGGATGAAATTAGGTTGCTCGCGGTTGCACCGAACCGCGTCTCGTCGGGCGCGAGGAAGAAAGCCCGGAGGCGAGTTAGAAGTCTCCGGCGAACGGGAGTCCCCCGCCGTTGCAGCCGGTGCGTTAAATAATGCACGCTTCTCAAGGCGCTAATATTTCAAACCTGCGGCCGTTCACCCACGCGGAATTATTTATCGGAGCAAACTCGTCTCGCGAGAGTGTAGGCCAGGCTGCTGGATAAAGCTTTTGATCCGTTGTTCGCCCTGGACTTTGTTATCCGCCCATGCTTCCGTCGCAGAGTGCATGTTATTATTGAGCTTGATGTGGAGGAGTTAATTCGAGGATCGTGGAGTACCCTTCGAGGTATGCGCTCGGCGATTGTTGTCATCAAAACTTGTCGGTGAGCGTCTAAAAAGGGCGTGAAGCCTGAGTCGACATGTAACAGGAAGGCATACATCATCCGTTGGCTGGAAGGGACCGTGTTTTTACTATCAATCGCGAATTCAAAGAAAAATTAAATTTTATATCGTTCGTGAATACTTGAAAAATTCAATTCAAGATTATATTTGGATAGGGATTTTTTTTCCTCCTTTTTTTTTATTCCAGTGGGTCTGTGCTCCATTAAGAGATTTTCTGTATACTTCTATATACAAGTCTACAAGTTGGATGTTGGTCATTACTTCGTCTTATTCCGCGTGGTGTATGTTCCGCCAAACATAGCACGCCCTCTATCCCTTAGATTGAAAATGCGTGATAAAATTCAGGTTTCGATCCATGCTCCAGGGATGTACGCTAGACCTGCACCATAACTCCAGCGCCGTTCATGTAAAATACATAGTATTATTAGGGTCGACGCGGAGCACGCTCCGTGTAGCGAGCTCAAAAAACTATGTTCAACTAGAGATTTGTACTGGTATTCCAGCGGCTTAGTATCCCGTTTCACGGCGCGTGGCTTGCCAAATGATTACTTCTCCGGAGTCCGTATTCGCCTCAGCACGTGCAATATGTATACCGTGTACCGGGCTGCTCGACGCTCGCCTTCTACGGAGGTCCCGTGCCAAACATCTTTGTCGATCGAGGCAAGACCCAAACGTGCAAACGGCAAGGCGAGGTACGCGTTTCGTTACCGCCTTGGCGCGGAAATGAATATGGCTTTCTTTCTAAACGAAACACCGTGCAAGGAGCAGCATTCGATTCTCGCCTCCCCCCAAAGAAAAGGGAATCGCCGATGAAATCTAATTCGGCGCAAGTTCGGCACCGTTTTTCGTCTCCCGATCGTTAATCGGATTAGAGGAGGAGGGTTCGCTTTCGAGGGCGATACCTTCGCCCTTCCTCGCCTGGGATAGGCTCAATTATGGGAATCAGATTGCTCCGATCGCGAGGCGAAGCGCGTGCAACGGGAGAAGGGATGTAATACATGTCGTTTAGTTTGAAATTCCAAGCCGATCGCGCCCTCGAAACGAGGGGCCTCATTGTATAATTCTGTACTAAACGGACTCACGTGATGCCAAGCCATTCTATCGTTCTACTTTTTCCTTTTATAAGCCCCTCTCCCTCTCTCTCTCTCTCTCTCTCTCTCTCACTCACTTCTTCCGCATTTCCTTCGCCGTTATCACGAAACGAAGATAGGTTACTCGGGATTCGGCGTGGATACAGCCGCGAAAGGGGAAATGGTCGATCGACGATCCCATATACGGAGCAAGGAACCGAGAATGAAATAGGCAGTACCGGCGTTTCTGGCAAAGAAATCCATTGCTCGTGAGTGCCAAATCGAATTTCATCCTGAGAGAAGGGGGAGGGGCGTGGATCGGGGATGGCGCATGGAGAAACAGTATCGAGGTTTGGGGAAAAAGGAGAGGAGGCCCCTGTCGGTCGAGGAGGGTGGAAACCGGAGGTACGTCACGGTAGACAAAGGGGCAAGTTCGAAGTTTCGAAAGCGGGGACGATGATGTGCAAGGAACCGTAAGGATCCCTGCAACTTCGAAATCACTCTCAATCAGCCCGCCTCTGGAAATTTGGCACCGAGAACGATCTCTACTCTCGGGTAGTTAAGCTCGACACCGGAGCCTGTTAAAAAGTTAGCGCGCGGAGGGAAATCCTTGAGGAAAAATAACCTCCGGGAGAATGAATCTATGACATTGCTCGAAAAAAATGATGGACGCGTTGGAGCGTCCCTGGAAGTTCATATATTCGGTATCTTTCATCAAACCCTATGAAAGCTGTTGACGAATTCGATGGACGCGAATGATATTAAGGTCTTCTTTTACAAATCGAAGATAACTGTAATCCTAAACGATATGCGCTAGTTTCGAACAAGGGATCGCTATTGTTCACGATTATCCGAGAATCCCAAGAGTGATCGTTCCAGAATGAGATTCAGCGCCGATTGATGGAACGAAAAGAGCTATTTGATGATCAAGTATATCAGGTATTACGTAAATTGCAGGAATGTTGGCCAAAGTGCTTTTTACGCTCGTTTTCTGAAAAGCGCTTTTATCTTTGCCGAGGTAATGGATAGAAAGTAGAAGAGAATTTCATACAAGCTCTGGAGCTCTTTATACGTCAATGTAGAACATAATCTCGGGGCCTTGGAGTGTACTTTAAAGCGTTGATTTTATGATGCAGTTGCTTTTAACTCCGTTTCTTTTATACGAGCCACGGTCACCTCTCTGGCTGCTTTTTTAACGCGTTAATCAATGCACGGCAGACACATTAATAACGGCTAATGTGAATTCGCTGGGTTCCCCCGGAGCGTGATTTTCCCTCTGGAAATTAAAAATTCCCACCGGCAAAGGCTTCGTTTGCTGTTTTTTTGTGTGTGAAAGGCACCTACCCAGTGCTGGTGAAAGCACTGTACACTTTTGGCCGTGATTTGGCGACATCGCCGGACACGGCGATAACGACTACGGCCACTGCGGATACGTATTCGAATAACGTCTCTGACAAATGTTTGTACGCCGATCAAACCGTTCGTAGTTAATGAATTGTAAATAGGCGGCCGTGTTTTTTTCCCGCTCCCCCCCCCCTCCCCCCAGAGCTCAAAGCAACGTGTTCTCTGCGCCTGATCGGGCGTCGATATCGTCCCATCAAAAGATCAATTACGTTACCACGTAACGCTCGTTCGAAACTGTTTTGCACGTCCTCTACAACCGTTTTGCACCTCCGCGCCCCTAATCTGTATTTCTTGCTGTCCGATCAAACGTCACGTATCCCAAGGGTAATACGTTGGAATGGAAATTGACATCTTTCATTGTGGTATTTTAATGCGTTGGTTGGTGTCAAAATTTCGGCAGATGAAATAAGGTTTTGTGAGAGAGGCTGCGTGCGACGCGCGTTCAAATAATGCGTGCCGCATGCGAAAGTCACGTTGCTGGCGGTGCGCCAATATTTTCGCAAGGGCGATAGGCCCATTCCACGCGCGATAAGTTCGCCCTCGTTGCACCCGCATCGCATGAAAATTCGGGCCCGCGCCATTATCGGCGATTCGTGGAAATCGGCGCCTTTCACGAGGAAAAGTGCGCCGGCAGATAACAGGTGTTGACGCATTTGCGCCACCGGTTTGCGCACTTCCGCATTATAGGCCATCGCGTACACTCAAGCCCGGAGTTTCCAGGATAATGAGCAAAAACGGGTAAAATATGCGGCTCGTGGGATTTCAAAATGCGCTTACGTAGCGAATGCGTAAAAAGGACGGTGATCCACGACGAGACTCGCTGGCGCGGAATCTCGGTCAAGCGTACTTCACCGATTTTCAAGGTTTCGTTTCGTCGATAAAAGAGAAATGGTACTGGGTAAGTTTGAAGGACATCTTTCTTGAGTCCTACTCTTGACCGTATCGTTGATTATCGGAATTGATCGTATCAACGAGGAGAAAATCGTACGTCCCTTTGAAGAAAAATGTCTCGAAGAGAGAAGTATTGCGCTTTTAGACTTGTCATATTCCGCGAGATACCGCGTAATCCTTATAAGACCAAATATACCCCTTATCGTTACCCCGTCCAGTTACCCTATTGTATAATACATGCAACTCACCACCTTAATCTCCACAATCTTTCACGAATAATTCGATGAAAATTTTATAACCCAGAATCATCGAATAATCGAGCCACTCACCGAGCAGACAAATGTCATTCTTATCCCGCGCAAGAATAGTCGAATAACTCGTCTAAACCTGCAGCCCCATAAGACCAAACGATGAATATAAAGCGCGTAAATACGCTCGCCTAGACCACACAAATCACTACTCGTCATCACACATCCAATCGCGCTACATCACCACGCCCACTACAATGATCCCCGCCCCCTTCCAAATTTTCCTTACACCTCTCGGTGTTTAACTCACCACAAGCAATCGCCATCGCTCTCCTACCCGCGTGCAAAACGCACGCCGCATACTTCCGTGTCGCCAGAATCTAATCTCCCTCGGCCAGAAAAAGGTCAACCTCCCCCTCGTGCATTCCGGAACGCTTCTCGGGCAAAGGGATCGAAGGTGGAGAGGGTGAGCCCATCGTCGAGCGGTGGGAGGAACGCCCCGAGGAGCGAAACATCCCGCGGTTATAAAATATGCATTACCTATTCCCCCTGGTAACCGGAGCGAGGAACAAAAGTGGAGCGGAGGCTCGTAAGGACCATCGTCCCCGGCCATTTCCATATCCGCTTCCGCGAGAGTGTCTGTCGGACTGGACCCGGGAAATGGATGGTGGGCGGGGGAGAGGGGGAGGGGCCGTGGGGAGGGGGTACGCTCGAAGAGCCGTACCTTGTACAGGGCGGCCCTCCTCGACTGCCGTGGGGCGAGAAAGGGCGGGCCGTACGGTACAAATTTCCGATAAGAATCCGACGACGCCGACGGCTCGACCGAGAGCTCGGCATTGGGGCGAGGGAGTGGGGGGGGGGGGGGGAGGTGACTGGAAGGGCGAGGAAATAAAATTACAGGCGACTCCACGGCGAAAAAGGGGTCTCGACTGAAATACTGTGGATTTTGCCGTGGCGCCGAGCATCGCTAATGGCGCGCGTTTAATTCGGCTATCGTTTATTTAAATCGGTCACCCTTGGGCTGGGGGGAGGGGTTCAGGGTGGGGGGAGGCACGTGACGGAGGATCGGTAAGATGTAGAGAAGGCTGCGCAGGATGCAATGGTCGGATCGACTATGGGTAAGTTTGGATTTTTAATGTGGACTATCTCGATCCAAGGGTTTTACTTGCTGGAACTACACGTTGTATAATGGATAATTTCACTGTTTACTTTTACGAATTTTGTACGGTTTTATCGAGTCATGCCTAATTTCGAGGATGGTCGTTACTAGGATCGCACCGCAAAAATCAGGGGATTTAAGGAGCTTTCGCGGCCCAGCCCAGGGCGGTGGTTTATAGCTTGTTTTCTCTGCGAGTTAAGCATAATACCCGCGGAATACTTGCATTCCCCGGGGACAATTTGTCACGGGGGCAATTTAAAGTCTGGCTACGGGCGTAATATGGAATAATATCTTGTATCTAAGTGCGAAAGGGTAAAATATTCGAGAAAGTTTGCGGTGCCGTTTCGCGTGCCCGTCGTATTGTTCGCACACCGGTGAGTGAACTACGCTTGGGATCTTTATCAAAACTTCCTCACCGCAAGGTCGTTATCAATTTTCATCCTTGTTCCCTCCGACGCCCTCCAGGAAAACACGGCCGTTTGCGGAGGAGGATTTCGCGTTCAGCGCGCCGCTTTCTGTTACGACGACCAATGTTTTGAGCAACGCCCCTCTGAAATGTTCAGCACTTCCACCAGCACCGAGTGTTAATGCGCGCCCCTCGTTAATTCATCTGATTAAAACAAACAGAGGTATTTACATTGAAAATGCAATTATATTGAACTTTTACCAAAACTCCATGTTACTATCTGCGCCGCAATGACTTCGCGCGACTAATAGTCAACCCGGTGACTGGAGAACAACAAGGTGCAGTAATGACTCTAAACTGAATTTGGTCAGCGCGACAAGATGTCGGTACGAAAAGCGGTGATCTTTGGGAATATAAAATGGGTTTTTGAAGGCGTGGCTAGGTTTTGTATCGCGACTTTCTATTGGTTAACTATTGATTCTGTTGATTAACTGTCACATGGCGAGGATAAACGCCTGCAGTCAAGGTACCTGAAAAATCTTACCTCGCATCTAACATTCATGCGTGACAGACTTCGGTCAAAACTCCAGTATAGTGTTTTATCAGTATAGAAATTCCAGTATAGAAATGCATAACTCACCGATATTTGATTTAAGTTTATAAACATAATAAGTAAAGTCTGTGAATATGGTAATCATCGATATTTGGTTTAGAAAAATAAAAAATACGCGGGTAAGGACGGATGATGACCGCCTAAACGATCTGCGAGTAAGCGAAAGAGGACGAAAGAGGGGCGCCTTAACTACCGAATCGCCTCGAAGAAAACATGGGGCTATCGCTTCCGCATTCCTTTTCCCTTTCCATTATTGAAAATTCCTCCTCGCGGAATGTAACTCCCGGAATCGACGGGGACGTTTTCCGGTCGATTATCAAAAGGCCGCGGCAATTGACTTTCGCCCCGTTTTACGTAAAGGACTCGACGTCGGCGAGGAAGAATCGAATTTCCGGCCCGGGAATCTCTTTCCAGAGAATGAAACGACGGGAGGAGGAAACGACCGGCGATGCGACTGCGAAAATCGCCGCGGATATAAGATACGAAGGTAACGTGGGCGACAGTGATTCGGTAGATAAAAACTCCGACTTCCATCGTCCGTTCGACTCTGAAATCCAATTAGTATTTTCCAATTAGTAAGATTCTTTACACTCTAATTTAAACTTTAACACCTCAACTCCAACCTTGGTCCTTGCTTTTGACTCTTTCGCCGATCAAAGACCACCTCATATCTGTTATCAATAGCGAATCGCATGAAACGGATCCTCGATGACTTCCATACCGATGTCTTCCTATCGTCGTTACTTCCACTATATTTAGCTATCTAATAATAAAGCCTCGACCGTACGATTATGGCAATGAGCGCCATAAATCAGGGATACGTATAAATAACCAATGCGCACCATATGCAGTGAACTTGAATCCATCTCGAGGAGTAAGATCTACGATCAACTAGCTCGGAGGCCCTTGCCAAAAACTAAATAAACGGACAAAGAAACGTACGTTATCCCCCTCGTATCTCGGCCGGAATGGCCCGCTTCTCGTTCTCAAAGGAGACGGAGAAAGCTCGGGGGGAGGGGGGGAGGGGGACATTATATCAGAAGAAAGGCAAACGTGCCAGAAAGGAGGGGCTTAGGAAATGCCCGCAACCTTCGCGCCCTATTAATTTCTCATCCAATTTGCAGCCCAGACTGATTCGGGTGCTCCTTCGGTGTTCCCGGGTATCGAAGGAGCGTCCAGGAGGAATCCGTGAAATGCTTTCTGCAGATTAGAATCAAGCATCGGGATGGAAGAGTCAGATCGGGGGATTAATTTACGATGGCTCGTCGAAATAGATCCGGAGATTTATCGGGGAACGATGACCCCTCGACTCCGGCCAGCGGCTCGCCCGGACCTTTTCTCGAATTTCTCTCCTCTCTCCCTCTCCCTCTCCTCCTGCGAGTCTTCCTTCCGCGCTCCTTACTTTCCTCTAACGAGACACCGGTTACCATCGCTGGCCCTTTGCAGCCTCGGAAGGACGCGGATCCCTCGGAAGCAGATCTTCGGGGCTGAATAGGCGCAAAGTGAAAATTACGAAGCGGACGCGGATCTTGACCGAGCTCCGCGTGGGGCATAGAATGCGAAGTGAAAGGGCGAGGATAAAATTACTTTTCACTCGGTTAACTCGAACGTGGTCCGTTTAAATTTTCAGGCAGCGCGGGCAGCTGGAGCAATTGAACTCCGGAGACTTTGTCGAAATTTCTCGGCGAGACCAGTTTTTAGAAGGAAGAGGCTTCACCACTTGCGGAAGACATTGTACTTTGGATCGTTGATCGTGTTTTGCTGTTCTTCGTGCTTTTCGTTCTTAGCCAAATCACCGGAGACTTTGGGATAATTATTCCTCGTTGCGATGTGTTCGCTCGGTTTTGAAGAGCGTAATGAAGATAATTAGATTTCGATGAGGTGCCATCGCAGGTAAAGCGAAACGACGAGGAAGATCGATTTACAGGGCGCCTTCGCGGAGAATTTCGAGAGCGTGCTGATCGAGGAGCACTTTTTTTTTTCGTCCTCGGAACTTTTAATAACGGGATGTTCCGGTTGGTTTCCACTTTCCCCCTGCAAGTATCGATAACGAGAGGTGGGATACGCAGGGTTTAAGGGGGAAGCGTGGAAAGGCCAGGACGTCTGTACTATTAATGGCTCCGGGAAAGTATGGTTAAAGGAAAAGTTTTAAGTATTTTAAGTGTTCCCCATGGTGCGGTGCACTTAAGAAATGATACGCCATTAGAGAACTGTAAAGTGTCGCAGTCTTTCGCGCCGTGCTTTATTGAAAACTTCACCCAAAACGGTCCATGATTTTTTAATTAAGACCTACCCTATTCGAGCTAAAGTAGAGCATCGATATCTCCAGCCGAATTAACGAAAGTCAAGCAGATATCTCAAGGAGAGGATTTCTCCTTGCGAGTAATAATGATCGATAGAAATGAACACTCGACATCTTCCATTCGCTGAAATTAATACTTATCGGGCAAAATGGATTATCGTTCGATCAATCGGACAATTACAATGGAATATTTCAAGAATCACGTCCCTCGGCTTTCAGACATCGAATTATTCCTCGAGCTTCTCTCGCATAACTATACATAACTAAGCTCGAATTATTCTCGGGCGCTATTCCTTCGCATAACTTCAGTCCCTTGGGGGAGAAAACATTTTTTCAGAAGGGCCAAGGAAATCTCCTTTAGCACGCAATTCTGCTTCTGCGAAGGCCTTGCCCAAGTAACGACGTCTCCTCCGCGCGACGCGGATTTCGATTTCCTTCAGCCGTCTGCCGATCCGTAAGAATGAAAAGAATATTTTTTTTTCCTTCGCCGAAGGAAGATTTCGATCTCCCTCCCTTTATTCCTCACGTAATCTCGCGCCCCTCGAACGCGATAAGTCGGCCAGATTCCGCGCTGGTGAAACGCGGTTTCGTCGGGTCTTTGCTCTACGAAAAAAAAAAAAGAGAAAGATAATATTACCGTTGCTTCGGGGCACGTACGAATTTACCCGTCTTAGGGATGATCCACCTTTTTTCCTGGAACATCCCTTCCTGGGGTGCGACCCCTACGTCTTTTGGGATAAGGCGAGTGGCAAGCACCGGTCAAAGGATTACGAGTGTCAATTTCGCGGTTTTCCCCCTGTGGAAAAACCGATCGAAAAATAAACCACTTCCTGAGAAGCTGGTTCGGATATACACGAGGACAGACATGGGGACGGGAGATATTATTTTTTATTACGCGGAGTATTTGTTTAAAAAAAAAACAATTAAGACGTACCGCATTGCAATGATCGTGGAATATATTACTTTGATTGCCTCGACGAGAAGATTTTGTATCGCTCGTATAAATATATTATTGTCGGCGTACCGCGATGGCCAAGCATCGCACAGTATTTGCGGTGCCAGGAATATTTTTGCTTTCGTCAAACTTAGTTCTGGAAAATCGATCTTTTGTTATTCCGGATGATGTTTATCGTGAGCTACGCGTTTAAAGCCGCACGCAATTATTCCCGTCCGTCAATTATCGAGCTCCTGGGAACCGGAAAACGCGGTGCATCAAAAATATTGCTGCGCCACAATGAATAATTTATATTATTAATGCGTTATAATGACCCACTCCTCGCCGATGTATTTTAATCCCCATCGCGGCGATTCTCGGTGCCGGTGAAAAATTATTTAACCGAAAATCCCTCTCCCCTTGTTCCTATCAATGAATCGAGAATTTTGCGGGGCATTTGTCCAACCGCGTTATTAACATATTTACACGAGCCGGTGTGGATTTCCATTAAAATTCATTGCTTGTCTCATTACGTGCTCATTATAAAATATCGTCCCCGGTCCCTCGATTTACTCTTCGCGAATGTCCAACGTCCGCCAGCGATTCCGCCCGCGGTTTTCGCGGATTTGGTAGCGCCGCTTAACCGTTGAAATCGAACTCGATGAAACGTCATCGATCCGCCTGGACGGTCCATCGTCGATGCCCGATGGAATACGTTGGCAAACCTCCCTGAACGATAAATATCTCTTCAGGGCGCTGCGGTGACGCGATAGACGGCGAGCTCGTGTCCTGCAGATCCAAGATTCCACCGTAGCTGACACCTCTCGGATTTTATCGCGGCTTCACGTTAATTATAGCTGCCAGTGGTTTGGAACCCATTTTAGACGACGGATTGAGCATTCCAGGGATCCGATGTATTCGATATATCAGGCTATCCTAAATAATTCTCTCGTTTTGTAAACAAATAATATGTGCTCATTTTTTGTTTTATATTACTTAATTGAATGATGTATATAGGTAGAGGATGATCGAAGATAAAGGCTATCGCATTTGATTAGGTTATTATGTTTCTTTATAATATTATGTTTGTATAAGTAGAATATTATAAACAAAAATATTATAAAGTTAAAAAATTATATTATTAGTTATATTATAAAGTTAAAAAATATTATTTAAAAAAATATTATAAGAAGGAAAGAGTGGATCAAAGTGTTCTTGGAATTATGCACGCTTAGAGTGCAGAGACAAAATATTTTTGTTTCAAGAATATAAACAAATCAATGGTCGAATTAAAAAATGTATCGGCAGGGATAATTGTACACGGTATACATATAGTTGGCGGCAAGAGGCGCGAGAATTCGTGTCAAGCGAGGGATCAGTGTCAAGAATCGGCTTGAAGAACAATGGCACTGCCCCAAAGATCTCTCGCGAAGGCAGCAGCACCTAATGCTAAACGCACGCGGAGAGAGGAACAAAGAGAAGTGTACGAAAGGGAAATTAAGTAAAGCAACCACTGTGTACCGATTTAGCGGCACGTTCGTGATTATAACGCGTCATGAAAGGCGTACCAGCAATAGCGGCATGTAAAATCCACGAATTAATGATGGTGACATGTGGTGAGCATTAATTATCGAGAACAGTTGAACAAGGTGTTGTCGTCGATCGTGGTTTCGCACATATACCCAGGAGGTCGGCAGCTATGGTGAAGCTGTGAATAGTGGTTTGCGTTTGTACTATGGATTTGAACACCAAACAATTGTCTTTCGCGCAAAGCATACGTCGCTCCTTCAAATGTACATTACGAAACACGTTTCAAACGAGATAATTAGAGTGCTCCACCATTTACCACGGATGCTTAACCAGGTGTTCTTAAAACGCGTTTTTTCTATTTCGCAGAGTGTCCTCTCTTCATTATAAAACGATGCGCAAAGGAAGATTGGTGTGCAAAGAATAAACACTCTTACGCGTCAATTTCGGAGGCTTTATCTTACACGACATGAATAACCATTTCCAATCAAAAGCCACTACGACAACCGTGACAAGCCTCATTATAAGCGTGACATATAACCATCCGACAAATCATTCAATGTAAACACAAATAATAAAATCAATCATCGAACAATAATCAATGACACTACATCGATGGCAATGGGATAAACTTCTGTTATCCACGAGTACACGCCCGGGAAGGTGTTGAAAAAGTTTTAATTAACAGCACAGACAGAAAGAGGGGGCCAAAAAGAGGACAGCGAAAAGAGAGTGCTGGTTTTGCAACGAAAGCAAAACAGGGTTCGGTCACGGAGCGCTCCACGATCTAATCCAATGCCGCGAGATTGTCGGAGAATGAGCCGATGATTGTCACCCGTGAAGAGATCGACACGATAAGAGTACACATTTAAGCCCTATGAACTCTAAGTCTCCCAAAGCGATTAAAACGATCGATCAGTTGTTTCTCAAAAAAATGTCTATTTCATAGAGGAGCCTTTTTCCAGATCTTCCACGATCTTACCATAAAGTATGAATCATTCTATCGATCCCTCGACATCTCTTCTCAGTCTGCTTTTTCCTTAATGCTCTATATGCTGTACATAAATATGTCCGGAAAGTGATCGGTAGGTTTAGCGTTAAGTGGCTTCTCTCGTGGACGCAAATTCCGTGCTCCGGTACGACATCGGCGCTGGGCGCTCCAGCGATGGTTCGCAAGTAGGTACACAGATGCACGGACACATGTACAGCGGTATTCGCGCGGGCGCCAACGTCAGCGCCCGGCTGATTGACGTGCGTGCAAGGGGGAAGTAGATCGAGGTGGTTTGCTTTACCGGTATGCCAACGTGTAACGTCAGGCATGTAAATTGTTCTTCGTGACTGTCGGGGCTAAAGCCACATCTCGGAGGTTCTAACGAGGTTTAAGACTCATTCCCTAAGTAGGAACGCCCGCAGTTTATCTACGATCTTTGGGAATGCTTTAATCCTCCGCCCTTAAGCCACCGTTGTACGAGTTAATTGCTGACGCGCGACGCACGCTGCGCGATTAATTCGCATTGTGACACCGGGAATAAGGCGTCATTGTCGTTGCGTCGATGATCATGTCCCCGCCTTTGTCTTATCTTGAATCTCGCGTCCTCCGCAGCTCTCGCATTCCTGCACGGTATTACTCGGCACCTCGACTCGCGGTTTTACATTTCAGCGTGAATCGGTATTCCTGGAGATGTTTCCAGTTGGAAATGCTTAAATAAAGTGATACGATTCGGAATTGAAATTAAGAGTAAATACCTTTAATCGTAGGTGTTAGAAGTGATATACTTTGAAGACGCTTTTAAAAAGTATCGTTAGGATATTGTTTGTCGATTTGGCAGCGTGGAACGTTAACCCTCGAGGAACGAGTTCAATTATATTTAAGCCCGCTGGATCGATTCGCGTTCAAGGGTACAGGCGTTTGATATTTTGGACACAAAATACAAACGCCAAAACGACCTGCCGTTCAATTGGCAACGCTGCGTCACGTCGAGTTGGGCTAAAATCAAATTTCGTTCTTTTTTCTCATTCGTAGCGCAACGGTGCGACGCGTTTTATAATTGGAATAGTGCTCGTTACGTTTCCAGGACTTAATCAAAATTCTCGCTAATGGACGATCAATAGTTTGTGCGACGCAATTACGACGCGTATGGACAATGTTTAACGATCATCGTCCAGGCAGGGCCGATGGGTTAAAGGCTTTGCGAAGCGGGACGGACGATTTATCGCGATCCTCGTTGGTAGCGAAAATCAAGAATTCTTCCCGGGCGTAACCGTGGATACGGATTAATAATTAAGCCAAAGATCTCTAACGAGCGCAAAGAAAAGTAACTTAAGGAACGGCCGGAGCCGAGGAAGAAGAAAGGGAGCGGGGAAATTCTCAAAGGGAATTAAAATTGCGCACTTTTACGATGAAATGGAGAAGACGGAGCGAGAAACGGAATTGCTCGGGCGATATTTCTTTTGACGGATTATGGGGTATTCCATGGATCGGCCAACGGAGGGAGGTATCATTCGTATGGAAAGTTGGTCCGCGCCCTCGATTCGTGGCTGTCTTTCGCCTCTGCGTTTCCTCAGAAATTCCGTGAAACGATTAAGTCGCTTGCGGAAAGAAAATTAACGCCGAAAGACGTCGGTGCGATAATGGAAATTTATCGGCGACTCGGATGAAATTCCTCGCGGTATAAACGCCACGGTACGAGGACGATCGGAGCAAAATCATAATACCACTGTAATTGCGAATCCCTCTCGAGCGTGAAGCGCCACTAGGATGGTCGTACGAAAGCTGCTTGTCGGCGACGAGCGGGCTCGAAATTTCTCCAAACAAATCTGCGTGGAATCGCGCGATGCGAAAACGCGCCAGCCGTGCGATCGACCAATCGAATCGTTCTCCTTCTCTTCGCATTTCACGTGCACAGGATCTCGAATTATCGAGCAAGTTGGGCGCCTAAACGAGCGCGGGGCAATGGAAGCACACAGTCCGGCAGGAGGTCTCATCTTTGGCTACAGATATTTTCCTTATTTTTCCTCCACTCGCAATTTTCTCCGACCCCATTCCGTCGAAATGCTCGGCGATCATTAGGAAAGTCACGAGGGCAAAATCGCAGTCGATAAGTACCTTCGATCGCCTGGCAAGATGAGAGGATATCGACTGGAAGCAACCCGTTTTCATCGAACGATGGCCAGCAATTGCATTGATATTCCCTCGAACGTTCGTATCCCAGGTCATCGGGTATGATTATTCCGATTCGGCGTTCGAGTTTGCCCTGGTGAGTTAACATTGGCTCGTAACACGCTCAGTGTGATGCGTTTGAATCGGTTGACGTGGTTTATTGACCTAACCGGTTAAGTGCTTGTCCTGATTAGGAGAAGTTTCCAATATCGCAGCCAGAATTGGCCTCGTTAATAGGGGCGAACCAAGCAAACACGCGCCTCCCAAATAAATAGATAATAATGAGTAGCTGAGCCCTGATTATTCGCGGACCATCGATTAAATTCCGTTTCACTTTTTGTTTGCATAATCCACCTGCGGTAGGTGTATTGGCATCTGCCGTTTTCGAGGATTATCACTGGCCGTTCCTAAAGTGCCTCGCTTTGTTTACGAGTGGGGATATGCTCGCGAGAAATGCGTGTATTATGAGTGCAGGATATGGGGATGGGGCGCTCTATTTACGAATCACGTGTATTTCTATACGATATACAGAATATATGAACATATATTTACATATGTCATTTTTGACGTGGGCTTATGAGAACGCAAAAATAAATGCGAAATGGTGTCGCGGGAAATTAAAAAGGTTCTGAATTGCGGGGGCCAAGTTTTGTTGTAGCCGGTAGCCAGGAGTTCAGTGAAGATCGGTCAATGTTGATGGCACAAGTCGATGCGGCTAACTTTCCAAGCCAACAAGCCTGCCGTGTTTCTCTCTTCAACTCCAATAGCAACTTTCTCCAATTTCTTCGAGATTACCCTTAATATTGGTACTTTCCTCTTGCTTTTCAGACACACCTTTTCTCTGCTCTCTGCCGCTATATCGTCTGCTTTTCTTTCTTTCTCTCCCTCTCTTTGTCTCTTTCTCTCTTTGCCTTCCACCGTCGGTTTATACGCATCCACCCTTCCCTGGTTAAGTGCATTATTATCGCCACCTTTGGCTCCTCAATTTGATTACTTACTTCCCTGAGAGGTTGAATGCAAACACGAGAAGAGTAGAAGACAGTTGGTGCAGAACGAGAAAGATAAAGTTCGATTCAGAATAGTGATTCGGAATCATTCAAGCGGATTTTCCAGTAATTTGAATAATTGTCAAGCGCGATAATTGTGTACTGCGTAGCAAAACAAGGTGACGGTATTATCGATATCAATTTCGGCAGTTGATGCAGTAGATACAGTTTTCGATCACGCGTAAAATTTAAAAATCAATCCTGTCACCATTAATACTTTATTAAATTAATACAAATTAATTAAACCATTAATACTTACTATTAAATAGAGTTCCATCGTTTTATCGTGCCTTTCTACGCATTTGTAGTTAAGTTCGTTAGGATCGATATATTTACTGGCAGTTCAATTATGTATTTCGAACATGATGAAAGCGAGTATTCCGCAAAGCCGATTCGGTCGTGATGCAAAACCATTCAAATGGACTTTTGAGTGATTTGAAAAATTGTTAAATTTCACGTGGCGAAACCACGGGATAGGATTACCATCGATTCTCACGGTGCTTTTTTCGCGTCTGTCTCGATCAGATTCGTCCTGCCCAAATAGCAAAAGGCTATATTCGGCATCGTTAATTCGTTGCATTTTTCCGATACTAACTTTGCGCGCCACATTGCTTCGTACTCTATTTTCCTAATTCATTAGTTCCTAACTCGCTCATTATAATCACATTTGACATGATTATAATAATGCAACTCTCGATTAATAGCTATACTGTGTACGAGATACTCGTAACAAGCTGTCCTCGTTTTTTCGAAATCAAATCAATCGGCATCGTACAATGCTAGTTCAAAAAATCCAATAAAAAACCTGGCGATTTTATAGAATATATACACTGTTATGTTTCCAGAGGCGTGGCTATGTCTTCTATTGCGAATTTCTATTGGCTGATTAACCATGGATGTTGGGGGAATGACCAATTGCCGTTAGGTGGTAAATCCACCAGCTACGAGGAGAACCTTACACACATCCGGCACCCACATGCGATAGTTCTTGGCGGAAATTCAAGATTGATGTTTTATCGCTACCTTTAAGTCCCAAAGGTAATCAGTGAGCCTACCCTCATCCGTGCAGCGATAAACCTTTCCCGAGTTCTCCAAACCTATACTTGTCTTCGCGATCACAGTGCACATAAATACAGATAAGCAAGCAGGAATTTCTTTGCAAAGAAAAACTATCAAGGAGCAGGAATCCTCCGCTTCGATAAAATTCTCATTATGCAAGCTTACGGATAAAGTCAGAAAGTTGGACGCCCTCACGCATAACGTGCTTTCAATTTCCGGAATAAAGATCGCCGCCGGTTTTCCCGGCTCCGCCGTGAAATCCCCGCCAAGACCTTCCGTATTTTCTTCGGGCCTGCCTCGGTCACGTTTCTCGTCTCGGGCGGACGAGCCCGTGGCTCCCCGGCGCGACCAGCGTGTTTCTCCTGACATTTCGAAATCAATTTGTCTTTCGCGCTGGCGCTCCGTCCTCGTATCAGCCAACGGTCTCTATTCCCCACGATTTGGCTTGTAAATGTCGTCTGAATATATTTCGGCCTCCCCTCAGACTTCGTCCCCCCTGAGCCGCCGCTCTCCAATCTCGTCGAGACGAAGAATGCCGATGGTGTATTCTCGCGTATCGACGAAGGGGCGAGGGAGAGACTCCATGGAGGTGAGAGAGAGAAAGAGAGAGAGAGAGAGAGGAAAAAAAGGGAAAGGAGAAAAGATAGAGCAAGTGAGAGACAGAGAAAGAAGGAAGGAAGGAGAGAAAGGGAGAGAGAGAGAGAGAGAGAGGAGAGACCTGGTTTCCATCTCCAGAGACTTCAATCTCGGAACGATATCGTTCCACCGGTAAGCTCCCTCGCGTTCCCGGAACTTTCGGATTCTTAAGGGTATCGCCCCGGGCAGCCACTTCCGGCGCGAACTTTCCTACGACGGGACCGCTTACTCTCTCTCTCTCTCTCTCTCTCTCCCCGCCACCCCCTCTCTCACTCGCCCCTCCTGCTCCTCTTCTCTCTTAATGAGAAGTCGGAAACGCCGGCAAGGCCCACCGATCGTTGCATTTCCGCAGGCTGGCCAGAGGGAGGGTGCAGGAGGGCGGGGGATGGAAGGGGCCGCGGCTGCATTTTGCGCCTCGAGAAATTCAAAGCTCCCCGAGAGTTCCGAGAGACTTTCTTTCATTTCAGCCGAGAGAGGGGAAGCGGTGCTCGACCGCCTCGTTTATTTTGTTTTCAGGATCAAGACCGCTAAGGTCGGTCCCGGATTGGAACCTAGGTGGAACTGACAAGAAATGTGCTATGCGTTTCTTTTTCTTTCTTCCCTTTTTTTATTACCCGAAAAGAGGGAGAAGTGGCGGAGTGGAATCGAGCGCTGGACCGTTGGAACTTCCGCTGAAAGTCTTGTTTGACATGTCTGATGCTTTTCGCCGTCTTTCTTGGGTTCCTTGGTAAATGATCTGGAATCGATCAGGAGCGTGGGGAACATTAGAGCGTAGAAAAACTCAGGTGTGATCGGTTGGTTCAGTTCTACAACTTTCGATTTCCCACTTAGATCCTTGCCTCGCTGTCTCTCACTTCTCATTTTTCGATATAAATACGAGCTTGGTGTTTGTACGCGGCGAGTGATATGAAATGTACAGTTTACTTTTAATCAATTTTGAAATGTCGGTTCTTATTTTTTGCGCGAATATTTCGTTTTCATTATGAAAAAAATCAGCCTGGCCACATTATTATATTACATTCCTTTTGTCTTTTATTATACAACCTCTCTATTATATTACATATCCTTTCATTAATTATTTACATTTTTTTGTTATATTTCAGAGACGTATCAGAATCGTGGAGATGTCAATTATTTACAGTATATCTTATATTGGTATCTGATATACTCATAATTCTACGTATAGCACGACGCCGTGATTCGCCATATCTACTTAATTGCTTCGAGACAACACTACGGGATGAGTAATTAAAATAAGAGGGTAAATATCAGGAAAATCGGATCTTTTCATTTTGCAAATTGGTCGAGGGGATTAGGTATTGCAGTATCAAGGCTCGCTTCTCAATCCTCGCTTTCTTTTCGATATTTAGGGTAGTCGCGACCGTGCACATTTAGGCTGGCCACTTTTAGCAGGACATTTTCGCTGGCACGGCCTTTTTCGCGATAGACTCCCGAAGAACAACGGGGGAGACATCTTTGTGCGGCAGAATCGCTCTTTTCCCCATTGTCCTCCGAAGAAAGACGATTTCTGGAGTGTTTCCGGGGAAAATAAAGGGAACTTAATTACTCGAAGCATTGTAAATATAAGGGCACTGTCTCGCCGCGACGAAAATTACATCTGATGCCGGTCCCATTGTCCATTTATATAATATGATGGTGCAAAATTAGTCGGGGGTTGTTATAACGTTGTTTTTAACCGAGCTGCGTTTATGGAACGCCATTATTGCACTCCCTTTACGTTGCTGGCTCGACTGAAGTGCAACAGAAAATGACCAGCGCATCGCATATGTGTCGAAAACAAGAATCGATTCTTGATACATATGTGGAGGACCACTTATCTCATTGAAATTCTTTCTTGACTAAAGTCAGCATATTGCAGTGAATAATTCTGCAAGGCAGAAATAACGTTACCATTGCAAAATAATTACAAATCGATCCTTGACTAATTTATTGACACTTTTGAAGCTTATGCTGTCCGTTGGATAAGAGATTTCACTTCAGTCCCATAAAATCGTTACGCGATTCCATTCTCGATTAATTGGAACATTACATCCAACAAAAGCAGAGCACCCTTCCATTATTTCTCGGTATTCTGAGCTCTGCGGAAAGCTATACCACTAACGAACGACCAAGTAACTGTACCACGAATAAAGAAACAATCTCGCGAGAACTGGAATAAAGTCTAATGGACCGTTATCGATCAGAGGCTACTGTTATTACATTAAAGCATTGCTAATCGTAATCCTGCATATAATCAACCACATCGTACTCGACATTCACGACCATATTCGCCCCGTAAATTTCACGATCCACCATCAAAATTTCTTACATATTTTCGCGCCAGTTTCGTCAATGCGACGCTGCGTGTCTATCCGAGAATTTCCCCGCATCCCTCTTTCCACAATGAAAGCGCATTAAGACCGGGGCGAAAACAGTAGAAAACGAGCGGGCATTAAAAATCGTTCGGCCACGTCGGCGCGGTTCTGTGTCGCCGAGATTCGACCGCATTTCCATAACCGCGCACCCAGCCCCCGGATAAGCGTCCATATCGTCGGATATAAAACCCGGTTTAATTACCGTAAGATCGTATTCTGCCTCCTCCCGTTATTAATTTTAACTACCGCGCGTCGTATATCTCGCGTCCGCCGAAGCAGCTCTTTATTGTTTCGAATTCTCCCTGCCGTCGCGATAGAATAAATCGGAGTTCCGTTATTTCGCTCTACACCCTACTCCCTGCCCGCTGGATTAATACCAGCGGACCTTCGGTTCTTCTCTCCTTCCTCCTTCCTCTCTCATCTCGCTCTTTCTCTAATTTTCTCTCTCTCTCTCTCTCTTTCTCTCTCATCATCCCCCCGCGCCTTTTGCCTTCACCGATTTCAATTCGTATTTCTTAATGCTCCGCTGCCCCGCCGAAGATAAGTTCGTTACGGAAAACCGTTGGAAACTTGCTGACGCGTTTTCAGGAACTAAAATAGGTGGCATCGCGGTAACTAGAGCGTCACATCCTCCCGCATTAAATTAGTCGCGCCCTGTTCCGCCGGCCTCCCTTCGCCACGGCGGTTACTCTTTTTTCGTCTTCATTACCCCGCTTCCTCGTTCTATTTTCGCCCGCGGGAAAGTTAATCGCGCTATCGGCCCGTGGATACCGGTTAGCACTCGGCGCTTTCAGGGATTATGATTTATAGAGTTTGCGCCCCGAGTTTGGGCCAACTTTATATCGATTTTTCGATTGTACGGGGTCTGCTGTAAAAAAAAAAAAAAAACAGGAAGAGACCGCGAGGGATATTGAAGCTCGAAGTGTGAAGTCAAGAGCAAAGGATTTTTTTTGGTAAGCAGCCGCTGAGTCGTGAATTATTATCGTCGCGGTGATTGGTTTTTCCGCTTGCTCTTTAATGCCCCTTACTTTCCTTCTATTTTGGCCCGCGATAAAGTTAAACGGTCATATTATGGTTGTTGCACCGTGGCGGCTCGCGAAATTTGAGACGATATTGGCGAATTGCGGACGATGGATCGCTTCGGACGGGGTACAAGGGTGAAGGCGAGTGATATTTTGGATGAAGTGTTATTTAGCGTATTGTATTAGCCACTTCTGGTTTCACCGCTATTCTTCGCCACAGCGGTCGCTTTTATTTTGTCTTCATTACCCACAGCTCTCGCTTCCTCATTCTATTCTCGTTCGCGGAGACGTTAACCGCGCTATCAACTCGTGGAAAGTGCGAGAGTGGTCCGACTATGATTTCCTGGCGCATTAGAGTTCAGGATAGCATGATCACTTTGCCAATTATTTATTTCATACTCATTGGAAGAATTATTGAAAAACAAAACGAGAGGATAATTTAAGCTGTTGTATATTACTCTACGCCTTAAGTTATCAAACGCTTCCTATTTCAAGTTATATTCGTAATTTCAGATCTTCTCTAAAAAAATTCCATTCCACCGTGCTGCCCGAAAAGTGTATTCATTACGTTCAGGTTGATAATCCCCATTTCTTTTATCTCTCTTTTTTCTTCTTTTTTTAAACGTGACATTCGATCACGTACGCGTGGGTGGCGGATGTGTCCCATAGGAATTAATACGTGCTTTATCGATCCTCGTCCGGCTGGCGTCCAACCAGTTTCGATAATTTCAATAATTAGGCGATTAAATAACACTGTGCGTAGTATCGGAATTATTAAAGCCGCATCAATAACGTTAATTCTTGTTCGATCGGCCCGGCCGGGAATTTTTCCTGCGTTTATTGGTAATGGATTTCGAAACATATTCATCGTTGACAATAAATTCCATCAACGTCGCCAATAAACGCAGATACCGCGCTGCGCGATCAGAACAAATCCCGATAGCGTTGATTGTAATCCTAGCAAAGTGGAACGCAACGTTTCACGTTATTTATCGTTAATGATTAAAAACAAGGCGGCCGATCGCTTTTCAAAGTGATTCCGGGGTTAAAATTCGCATACCGGATTATCCTTTAAATGTCAATTGTTTCGCGTATCACCGACCGGAATGTTTTAATAAACGTTCTGGTTCTCGCACGGCGTGTAACGACATTATCAAATTTTTATACCTTTAAGAAGCATTACAGAATTTCCCATTACAGAAGTTTCCCCACTCGTAGCAGTCAGTAGTTTTCATTCCCAGAGAATCGACTGTCGAGTCTCCGGATTTGCCCAATTTGTCGGCCAGAGGGAACGACAAACAGCCGTCGTTCGTCTACCTTAAGGTTCGATGCGCTGCCAAACGTCATTGGTGGAAAAATCGTATCGTTTAACTACACGCGTCCCGACGATGCATTTTCATTCTTTATGCCATTCACAATCAGCTTACTTCCCTCGTTCATCTATTCATATTGGTAATCGAAGAAAAGAATGCATTATACTTGCCTTTCTCCTCGTAATTCGATTAAAGCAACGTCCATCACAGAACGCAGTTTCGTTGATCAAAGAAGATTAGGTAGAAAGCCACGGTCCTTTATAAACGAAACCTCGAAAGAACCTGGCGCTGGTCGTGAAAATTTAAAGGACCCCGGTCGTCGATGTGTCTTTGTCCAACCGACGCGGGGTCGATGCATCAATGATCGTGGCGGGAGTCAATTTGGGACATGGAGGCGAGACGTGGGCTCGTTTTGGAGGGCCGAGGCTGGTCGCAAGTGGCCAGACACCGCGGGGCCGTTCGTCATTTTTCGGCAGGAGCCGCGGCAACGTCCGTCTCGTCAATCAAAAACGTGGCCAGGAAGTCACAGTGGCGCAGCGGATAGAGACTCGGGCTAAAATCCCAGCTAAGTCCTCTGGATTTTTTTTATCCGCTTTGGTTACTGCCCAGCCGCTTTGTGTAAAACGGGCTCCAAGCGGGTTTCGAATGGCGCATCGTAACTTTTCAAGTTGTGCTTAAAATTGTATCTGATAAAAGTTTCATCAGCCGAACATCGGAATCGTGCAATATATATAATCTCTATTCCTTGATAATGAAATCGTATTACATAAGTGAAAAATCAAGGAGAGAATTTGTAGTAGTTGTGAGAATTGTTGTTGTAGAGAATTTGTAGCTCTTTGGAAATCTATCACAATCAAGATCAATAAAATAGGATACAATTCGAGATGCTTATATCATATTACAAAGCTCCATGTGAGTATATAGACATCGGTCCAATGCAAAGCCTTGGTCAAGGTACGACGATACAGTGAAGGACGCGTATCCTTCCAGGAACTGCATTTTGCCCCGACATGTCCCATTTTTTTTTGCTTTGAAGGGAGGAAACTGAGGGTTTTCGACAGGATGGAAAAGTTTCGCGGTGGTTAGAGAGGGTGAGCTTGTCGGAAAGAGCCGGAGGACACGCTCCCTCCTCTTCCCGCTTCCTCCTGCTGTTTACGAGATATCTCGCAGACAAGATCGATCGAGGCGGGCGCCAGGAAGACGCGACGCGACTCAAACGAACCGACGGAACTCCTCCTGCCGCGGGTTTTACTCCCAAGACCCCTGCCTGGCATCCCTCTGTCTCTCGTATCCATCCAGGGATCATCGAGCTACGTAGCATCACCGAACCGGAAGTTTTCCCAGGACGAGGATCATTATTGCCCCGCGCGATCATTCCTCCTTAATTGGCACTCCGTCAGACGAGAACGCTCTTGGTAATGAATATCTTTCATCTTCGGGACGAGCACGAAGCCTAAAAGTGCCTAAATTTGTTTGAAAAATCCTTTCAAACGATATCCACATCGAGAGTCATAATCGATCGTCATGGTATTCAAAAAAGGTTTTCGATATTTTTATTAGGCATATAACTTTCCTTCCGCCTGGTCTTTCTTCCGAAATTCGAGGCTTTATTGTAAAGAACTGGTTATATTATACATTTATGATTCAAAGTATCGTTCATCGTTGGCCATTACTTCCTCGCATCTTTCGGTCAAGTTTATTGCATGACGTCTGCGATCTGTTTATTTCGATCACTACCTATCGCTAAAGTTATCTATAGGAAAACAGCGGAAGCAAAGTTGCAAACTTAATATGTGAAAGGTAAATTCTTCTTACAAATATGTATTTTTACAAAGGAGAAGCGTTACTCCTTTGCTTCCTTTCGAAGTGACGTCTACTTTTTCGCAAACTGTCGCTGACCGCGACTCGCGATGCTTCGACTTCTTAACCGACCCAACCAATATTTCATCCACCATTCGGCCTAACATGTTATATCGGCAAACACCTCGTTATCGCTTCGTGAAGTTTTAATGGCGCATTAAACGGGTTTATATACCCAATTGCTTACCGGCACGCAGCACGTCGCGTATCAACCGCGGCGCGAATAGGCAACAAAACCCTTTTATTTTCCGCGGTACGGTACAACTAAGTCCCATTCCCGGTTCCGATATGGTGAATTTATTAATTCGCGCCGTTGCTCCCGGCAAGCGGTAGTTTCAAAGGCTTTTATTTCCGGGCTCTGTTTAAAAAACAAATTTGATGTACACGGTATTTTTCGATACAGGAAAAAAAATTGCGTTGGAAATCGAACGATAGCCACAATTGCTCGCTTGTACCGGCTCTGCCGGACTATCGGCTGGATTTAACCTCCCTCTTCCTTTTTTTTTTTTTTAATCCGTAATCCTCTTATACCGCGGATATGTGACGCATTAAATCACACGTATAACGACGCCCCCCCCCCTCCTCCGACCGGCACATTGAAAGTCGCAATATAAGCCGCGGCGTTGCAGCCGGCATTATTTCCCCGTGGCGTCTGAAAATTCCACCCTCGAACAGGGATACGTATTATGGTTAATGTTGTTTAATCGACGAGGAAGCGCGTTGATAAAAGGCTCAAGGGTGGAAGAGCCAGGACCTTGGTCGAGGCATGATGAAATTGATTCCCAAAGTACCTCGGTAAGTGCACTTGCCATTGAAAGTGAGGAGGAGGGTGGTGGGGGGGGGTGTATGAGAGGAAGAGAGAGAGAACGAGAAGGAGGAAAGGGAAGAGGAGAAAAAATGATGGACGTTATCGCAAATGCTCTTATTTCATTTCCTTTATATCTTTCGGTACGTACCAAAGGTTCTCCTGATTTCAACGATTCCATTTACCTCTACAAGCTTATCTCTTTCCCACCGTCGGCTACCTCCCTCCCCTCCCCCAGCCCCTGAAAGGTCTCTACGATCAAAATGGGAAAAAATCGAGCCCCGGAGAAGTAGAAAATTGTCAGGAAGAATACGGTTTATCGCTCCCCGGCTCGTGAATGGCGAACCTCCCGATTCTGCAGCGAAAACGGAATTTATGCCACGACCGTGTGGACCTGCCCTCCCTGGTCGAGGCATTATTCCGAATTTTACCCTTTCCCTCTCTCACTATCTCACTTTCTCTCTGTCTCTCTCTCTCTCTCTCTCTCTTTCTCTCTCTCGTTCTCCTTCTCTCACTATCACTCTCTCGCGTTATAATATATGCCTTCATCTTTTAATTTCAAAGTTTCGCTGGTCTTACGATCGTCACGTGTTCTTCAAACTTCGGGCATCCGGATGAAACGTGAAAGGGATTCAAAGGTTTGCGTAATACTTCCGAGGCGTCAGAGGGGATGAGTTCCTGGGGTATATCAATCTGCACGTATCTGTGAATATGCTCCTCCAGCATACATGTGGCATTGCGAGAAAATTGGATAAGAGCATCTAGGCCATTATTAGGCGGGTGAACGTAATACCGGTTGAGTGTAAACGCTTCTAAACGGACTGAAATGTGAAATGTTTAGTTTTCTAAACTATTAAAATGACGAGTACTTAAGTGCTCCCTAAATTGAGTACAAGCAATTCAGCTTAAACGAGTGTCTATTACCCCGAAAGTGATGCCGTTTCGTTGATTACACACCAGGATAGAGCGTGCCTGTTAGAGCTCGTCGTTATTAGTGTAATAAAAATATATAGACGTGAAATATGATTCCGGACAAACCTTCAAACATGCAGCATAAAATGTATTTATTTAAGATAATGGATTAATTACGAGAGACAAGATCCTCGCTAACAAAATTAACAGACAGACGGAAGCTGAAGCACGCAGCCCTTTTTTCTCCTTCTTTCACCCGACCTTTATTTTAGAACACCAATAACGAACTCTGCCCACCCATGACCTCCTACTTTTCCATGTGATATGTATACTTATAAGAGTTTACGCTACGTCTCCAAAGCAGCGATAACGAGCGGTATATTTTGATTTCGATTAGATATCATCACATCATGCCCTGAGGACGACGCAGCTTGACGCGTAATATATAATATATGTATATATATATTTAAAATAATATTAATATATATATTCATTACTTTTCATTATTGCGCCCTGCGTAAAGATCTAAACATCCTTCCAAAGGCTCCCAAATATCCCCGCTGTTCTATCGCTACCATCCCTTGCAGCCTCAGAAGTGGGATAACAAAGCGTTCGCTTTTGTTCTCACAGTACCTTGCACATTTCTATTTCACCGATAACAGGATACGGCACCACTACAGCAGGTAGTTCGCGGCGGTACGAGCGCAACGATTATGGGATCGTTCTTACCGTGGGGGGAAGATAGAATCGCGCAGCTTCCACGACTCGAGAAATCTCGCGAATGATAATTGCCCGGAGCTCTGGGGAGGGGCGTATATTACGATACGCTTATCCGCTGGCCGAGGCCGATACGCTCTCGGCGTTATTGAAAAACGTCCCGGTCGATTTATCGGCGGCGGCGGGGCCGAGAAAAGAGAAACAATGAAATTCAAGTAAGCCGCGAATGAACGGCCCAGGATGTGCATCGGAGATTCCGCGAGGAAGAGAGAGAAAAGGGGTAGGAGTGAGAGAGGGGGGAAGGGGGTGAACAGAAAAGTCCAGCGGAAAAATGATAAATGTGGGGCCACGATCGTAACAAGCCCTCTCGAGGCGAGCCCCAGTTTTTAATTGCTTCGTGCCGTCCCACCCCTCGAGCTATCCTCCGCGACGAGCCGCTGGAAAGAAGTAAAGATTTATCGTGTCATTGTTTATCCGCGCGAGCCGACGAGCACTCGAACGGATTGCGAGTGACGTTGGCACGCGATATCGATGCCCTTCCAGGAGCGTTTTTCCACGGCTAGAAATGATCCCGCCCTTCGAGGCAGGACGCGAGGCGCCCTTCTGACGATTTGCCACGATAAGGATGATCCGTCGATCCTTCTAAACAGAAGCGTGGATATATGCTTTTTCGATAAAACGATGGAATACTGGCTCCGATCCGAGAAACGCGATTCGTTGTTTATCCTTGATACTTATTTGAGGTAAACGTTTGAACGAGGTTTCGCGATTTTTTTTTGTATTTTTTAATATAGTTCCTTGCTCATTCGTTTGGCTTTGATATTATTAGTTATTCTTATTTAAACGTGTACCCTGATTGCATATATATATACAAGTTTGAAAACATAGGAATACAGATCCGCGTACCAGAAACGATATCCCTCGATAAAGTTAACCACGTCGCCAGAAGCTTCCACGAACATCACTCCAATATCCAAAGTCTATCAAAACTGAGCAAGGTCCGACGTTTTTAATGAACAAACCCTTTGGAAAAAAAATCTTGCCCATCGTCTTCATCCTGTAAACTGTTTATACAATAACGAATGCCCCCTGGCAAAAGTTGTCGGACTACGTCTTCCTCGCGACGATCGACGCGAAATCAGAAACTTCCACGACGATCCACGAGGGATTTGACGCGGCGGATGTTACGATGCGTCCACGGGAGGTCGGTCAATTAGCTGCAAAGCAATTAAGGGGCTCCTGGATCCTGGATGAAGCAGGTGGGGATCCTTCCTGTTGCGCGCGGAGACAATCGCGCGGGTATTAAGTGAGGCGTGCCTTTAGCTTATCCGAAGAGTCTGGCGCTGGCGCTCTAAGCTAATCGTCGGCAAAAAGCAATAATGCATAACGCGGAGGGTGGCAAACATTTAGAGGCGCGCTGCCGGATGCCGGCTCGAGCGCGATTGCTCGCTGCGGATAATCCAACGATCCGTCGTTACGCGCCTGGATTCCGAGACAAACTCGATGCATTACCAAACTCAATGTACACGCAATCGGGCACGGGACAAGACAAAGCCAGGCAAACACGGAGCGGCCGGAATTAGACGGGGGCATACGGCATTGGCTCAAGTAGAATTTCCCCTATGCGCATAATCTCCACGATTTCAAAGAGGCAAAACCGTGCGCCTCTCTCTAGTTTCTTTGGAGCGCTACCAGGCTCGCAGGAGGAGTAGCTTTAAAAAGATGCATTCGCGGATAATCTCTTGATTTCTTTCAGCTCCATGGTCCAGCGCGAAGCCTGCCCGGCGTAGAATTTTTATACTTTGATGCTCGAAGGCGCTTTAAAGCTCGCTTACATTCTGCGAACGATTACCTCAGATCCTCGAGCTAAGAACCATCCTTTCGAGCACCTTATTTTATCCTAATCATTACAACACGAATTCTCGCTTGAGTCTCGAATAAAAATCCAAGATGCGTAAACTATTCCATAAACTCAAGATGCAATAACTCTTCTACCAAGCGACATCAGGAACGAGCCAACGCGATCATAAACGTCTCGAGCATTCCTTCGAGGATCACGAAACGTCGATTATCCTCCTTCAGAGATTCCTAGAGAGAGAGAGAGGGAGAGTGCGACATTCTTGCATGAATAATCGCGGGGAGGGTGAGACACCGTCCTCTCTCGGGGAAGAGAAAAGAGAGTCAGGTTGCCAAGGCACAAAGGAGGCCTCTCGGCGCGGACACGCATCGGCGAGGACTCAAAGGCAAGGCGCCGGAGACGAGGCGCGGAAGGCGAAAGGAGCCTGCGTAGGATCGGGTTAGGAGGCCTCGATGGAAGATCGACGGCCTGGGCCAAGTACAATTCCCTCTGCGCGGCTAATCCCGAGGATCCCGCGGAGACAAACGTGGGGAGGCCTTTCCGTGGGACGAGGCCTCTCCCTGGAACCGCCCACGACAAGGCGCGCCATCGAGGCCCCCAGCGCAGCCGTTGCACATCGTGAAGCGGAGCACACGTCGGCGTAACAAGCGCCTCCATTAACGGTACGTTAGACGTGACACGTTGCGCGAATTTCGAAACAGCGATCCGGAACTGTTACCCGGTAGGTTTGCCCTGCGTCTTACCACCGGACTGCGCCGCCCACCCTTGACGTATGCTTGAGCGCGGCTATATACACGGTGTTTGGAAATGAGGATCAGCGCCGAACGAGACTCCGCCTAGCCGTATAACGGAACCGCTCGACAAGGCTTCGGAGCGCGACATTCTAAGCCTTCTCTTTGGTAAGAAGGGCGGAGCGATTGCTACTTGCTTGCTGACAGTACGGTATTTTTCGAGGTTGGCCGCGAGTTTAATGCTTTGGATATCGTTTAAAATTAAATAGCGTGAAATCCTGGGAATAATAAGTACGCTCGAGATAGTCGGAGATTAATTGCGGGGCGTCCGCAAATTTTGTGGTATTTTTACGCCGTCTTTGGAGGAATGTAGCCTAGAATATCGGGGATATTGTAAAATATGATCCTCAAAGAGAGAGCCTTACGTAACTCGTGGAAACATCTTCATCGATCCTTTAAGCAAATTACCGGGCCAAACAGGGTTTGGGAGAACCGAGTTTTAAAAATAATCCATACGATTACGGATCATAGCCGAGAAAGACGAGGGAGTTTCAAATAAAAGTCAAATCGAGGGATCGTCGATTTCACGGCAGTAACGTAATCCAGAGTCAATATACCGCTGAGGATCAAAGTCCCAGGCGTGGCTCGCGCCTTGCTTCATAAAAGTCCAAGACTCTCGTGCCTCCATCCAGCGCCGGCCATCCCGCGGATCAGAAATCCATAAATTATTCGGCACACCATCAATAACGGCCACGTCAGGGCTGGGACGCGGTAAAGTTTGCGCCGCGATCCGAGGAACAGCCCTTGCGAGAGCGCGGACGTGACGTCGGCTTTCGCACGGCTACGTGCCAGTGGCCACCGAGCCGCGTGTCAACGACCAAAGCACAAACGTATCGCCGAGGACGAGAGGGTGGATTAAGGCAGGGCCGCGTCGTTGGCGCGGCACGCGAGGAGAGGAGGACGAGGAGGACGAGGACGACGACAACGGCTCGTTACTAACGAGCCGCTTACCGGGATATACCTGTCGGACGCTGCGTCGCGTCTAATTGGTGGAAAATACGGCAAAGACGTCGCCACGCGAAACGGACGTCCAACGACGGCGCGTCGACGTCGAGGCACCAGGAATAGGCGGCCGAAGAATAGCGGCGCAGGCGGAAGGGGTGTCCCGTTTATAGTCGTGCGAATAGGCCGACTTCTCGGAACCTCGGCTCGAGAGAGCGTGCGGACCGAGATGATGTGGCGAAGGCTATTCTACTCGCTGTTATAATTGGTCGAGTTGGTTTTTTACTTTTTTTTAGGAGTTGGTATTTTTTTCAAGTTAATTTTCGGCACATGCCACTAAAGTCGCTTGGCCTAGGATCTATTGTTTATGGTGAATTCTAAATCATCAGAACTAGGGTATATGTTTGTGTCACGTGGAAAAATCAGAGATAATGGGCGCGACGAATTGGTTATTGGTGTGATGAAATGAAGCTCGGGTGAAAAAAAGGGGGGAGAAGAAAGGACTGCGTGCTTCGCCCTTGGTCCGTTTGTGAACGTCGTTAGTGAGGATCTTGCTTCGGACGCGTGTACATTAGTCTTATGGATTTTGCTTTCTGTATATGTGTGGTACGTGAGTTGTGTGCGTGCAGAATGCGTGCGATGTGAAGGCGCGCGAGAGACTCGAGGAGACAAATCGCTTAGACAGAGCTGTGCGGGACGCGGCGCAAGATGTAGGTGGAAAGGGACGAAGGTTGTTGAAGTGGCTGCTGAGGGACGAAGTGCAGAAAAAAAGCGACTTTGTGGGATCATGTTAATGATTTAATATATCTCTACATATTTAATACCCACACTTAGATTTGATAGTTGTCCACGGGATATCTGATAAGTCGCGTCTATACTTTTATGATCACAACTTCTTTATGGTATTTGGAAAACGATTCTCTCGAAAGGCGTGCTATTGTACATGCCTTCCCTTTAGGTTTCGTTTGACGCAACGCTGTTTAAATTTCAACACGAGACCCAGTATTTTCCCGGCATTTTCTTTTGCACGGTAATCAGACAACCTGTATATACGACTGTCAAAGAGGCAGGCATGCCTGCAAAAAAGATTCTGTTTGCTGTTCTCTGATGCGCGTCAATGAGGAGAGTCAGTCTTTTTCCTGCCACAAAGCGAACCGAAGAGAACATGTACAAAGCCACGGTGAAGTTTCGTTTGAACGCGTTGATCCTTCGTTTTTTGTTTGATTTCCAACAGTTAAGGTCCTTCGGTCTGGAATCCACCGTTTTAAGGTGAATTCCAAGCCACGGGATGTACGTGTCGCGTAGAGAATTATCCAGAGGTGACGGTCCGAGATCTGGATTTTCCGCCTGGCCGTCCGACAGTCTCTATCCTCTGCACCACCAGAAAGCCAACTCGTTATTCATGGATTTTACCGTATCATGGACTTTGGAGAAAAGCCTGGTTAAGCACCGCCTGATGTTGATATTTGGGGAAATAAATGGGGAAAGATTGTGGCTCCAATTAGGAGGAATTGGGCGGAAAGCTCGATCCTGCATTTTTGCATTTTTACATACACCGAATAGATTATAATCGTAAAAGTGGTTAGAACTACTTGAAACATAGTGATCGGAAATCTATTAAATTGAAAAGGAGTCAGCGATTGAAACATTTTATTTTTTATTTTTCTAGATAAAAAATACATTTATAGAAATATGGAGATATACATAGCTGATGCTAAACAGTCGAAATTACTATCAATACGACTTTGGCCATTGCATCTTTAAAGTTGATCGTGCCTCGTTTGTCATTCTCATTGCATGGCGCTTGTGCCAATAACTCTATACACCGTATTGTGCACAGAGCTATTGATGGCTTGAATATGTCGAATTACGAGCGACTCGAGTTAAACTTTAATCTTCTCAGATCACGCGACCGTGCCTAACTCGTCACGTTTATGACGCGCTCGACAAACGGGATAGTGCAAGCACGCTATTCTTCTAATTGGTCTTTCATAAGCAAGTTTAATTCTTCATCAAATATCATTCGTACTCACAAATATCAGGGTCAAAGACGCACAAAAAGCTACCAGTTTGATACAAATCATCGTAGACCACTTCGTGTACAATCCTCGCAAGAAAGATTTGATCGAACTTCATACGGTATTTATGTTACCGCGAAGGCAACGCACGATTTTTTCATTCCTTCACTCATATTCCAACGTAACTATTAGAATCCTTTGCTCTAGCACCGCATCATTAAACTGCATTCCCGTTCAGGAACAGCTTAGCATTTGGAAACAAAGAAAAACTATTTTTTAAACTCTATATATATGTATTTGTTCCAATATTTCAAGCAACTTGCCTTGGAGCATACAAATGAGAATATAAATTAAATTATTGATCTTACATCGGGCATGTAATAATAAATATTAATAATCAGTCGCCACTGCTATTGTGGATACGATTGGAATAAATGTTAATAAATTCATACGTAAAAGATCGTGAAAAAAATTCGGGTCGTGAGTAAAACTTTTATACTTACTTGACCGGAGAATCGAACCCGGGATCTCTCGCATTCCAGGCGAGTGCTCTACCAACTAAGCTATCCAGCACCTCTGACCGAATTTTCTGCACATCGTCTACACTCTTTCGAATTCAAAGCCAAAGCTTAGCGCATTCTAATCAAACGCAGCAACTGTACTCTATTTCTCAGCCTGCACTTCCAATCATCGGGACACAGACGTTCTTCTCGCGCAAAAAGGAAAATTCAGAGCGATAGGACGGGTAGCGCAAATTTATTTTCACTGATCGGTTGGCATATGAAGTTTGCCGAGTCGGAAGGGTATTCATTGATATTCTATCGGGCCCGTGGAAATATCCCTTCCGGGGAAGCGTCGAAACTGTCGGCACGGCGCGAGAATGGACGTGGGGCCGTAAACCAAGGCGCTACGAGGCGTGGAAGCCCACGGTTCCCAGCAAAACACTGTCGGAAAAGGAGTTTTTCCATCCCTTACTCCAATAGGTTTTACCCAAAGATTTGCCATAAAGGCAACGTCTGGAAAGCAACAGACACCGCTTGCAGCGCCGTTTCTCGCGTGGATGTGTACCATTCAGAGCTTTCGTGGCTTTGATGGGTCTCAGACCGCCCTTTTCCTGTAGTCACCCTCTCGACCCCAATGGAAGAAGCTTCTCCTCTAAAAAGCCACACCATCCTCGTTTTTATTCCC
This sequence comes from Ampulex compressa, assembly GCA_038496175.1. Taxonomy (NCBI): domain Eukaryota; kingdom Metazoa; phylum Arthropoda; class Insecta; order Hymenoptera; family Ampulicidae; genus Ampulex; species Ampulex compressa. The sequence goes on along the minus strand of JBCFXI010000184.1, from coordinate 189,079 downwards.
CTCTCAGCCCCCGGCCCCGCGGGGGCCGTCTACGTTTCACAAGTGCCACCACGAAGGTGTCTCCGTTTCGCGGCTCGATTCCCCCGACCAGCTTCGAAATTCCTCCCCACGTCGGCTTACTCGGGTATCGACTATTGATCCACCGACTTTTCGCACGCCTGCAATATCTAATTCGCGAGATAGTTTTGAAAAATATCGCAGGCACTTGGCTGTTGGGCTGTAATTAAACGCAGGAAAGCAAACGTCTAACGTACACATTTCGGTGCGAAGTGAGAATCAAGTTTATAATTAAATACCGGCTGAAAGTGCCCGAATAGAACTTTCTGATACGCGATGATTATTACGATATGAAGAGTTGCAAATTAAACGAGACTCCTCTCGTGTATATTTGTACGCCACACTAAGAGAAGCGGAATAAGCGTCGGTCCAGTCCTTATCGTCCACTTGGATCTGCGGTTTGTCTGCAGCCTTATGCAATTCATGGTGATTTCGACTCGACTACTGTCTCTACCTATATTCGTTAATTATTATAAATCAAAACTTATCACACAGTCACATCAAAACTTATAACATCATAAAGCAGATTAATTAACGGAAAAGGTATAATAACCTGGAAAAAAAAGCATCGGTTATAAACACGCAAATTGAATCAAATACCCCGAATGTCCCTTGCCAAAATCCGGATAGTTCAACTCCAGGCGTCATATAGGAGGAACGACGGAATTCTCTCCCCGGGTCAATACCTTGTTCGATCAAACAGAGTGACGTTTGCCTGGTGTGCTTTCGGTATTAATCGTCCAAGAGGCCGAATTCCCGGCGGACCAGCGGTTTTTTCCTCGGCAAGATTCACGCGTGCGTTTGACAAATCAATTTTTAAGCGCATAAATTGGAACGGTTAATCGAATAGAGGAGGCCGGCCAGAGCCGAGGAGCGGCAAAGCAATGACACGAGCGCGGGCCGAGGGGCCGAAGCGGGGGAGGGGAGAAGCAGATTGATCCTTTATTGTTGCTGTCAGTACAAGGTGCTCGGGAACGGGCGGTCGTTTGCTCTTTTGAATGAAGTACCATCCGTTACATCCACGGGGGAATTGCGCTTTCCCCCCCTCCCCAAACCGAAAGCTGATTCCTCAAAAGCGCCCCGAGGAAAACCGCTAATCGGTCGAAAAAGCAAGGGCTCGGTATTGCGCGCCTGATGCCCATACATCGGACGGTACTTTCCATCTCGAATTCCTCTTGGAAAAATACACACTCTCCGCGGCTGGAGTTGCAGTTGCCGAGTAGGTTTGAAATAGCGGTGATATCAAGCGTTACGTTATGCGGATGCGAATAAAGTGTAATGTAAATAACGGCTTATGCAAGGCACATAATCAGAAGCGATGCTAATAGAGTTTTGCATACGCGGGGATGCGGGGTTAGAGTTTGATATTAATGTCTGCCACTAACCCCCCGCTTTGCAACCAAAATTCATTGTTTGTTCGTTACAAACTCTTCCTCTGCCAACGTGTTTAGTGATTAGCTAAATATATAATTTTATATTGCTTTTTGTATACTTATTGTAATGAAATACGAGGCGTCATTATCGTTGTCCCTTTTTTTTTTCTTTGGTTGGATTATCTTTGCTTATTTAATCATCGTGAATCGTGAATCATGAGGGATTAACGACTTTTAGTCACGGCTAAACATAATCTTCTAGTAAATAATTCAAAATTCCGACATCGGATAGAATCACGCTCCGGGTTATTCGTTAATTCGTACTTGACCAGTGACGCGGACTTTCAAACAAATTGGTTGACACGTGCTACGCACATTTTCCGACAGTAATTTCGACGCTAATGGGTAACTGCGGTTGAGGAACCACCGAGATCATGCCTGACAATCTGTTAGAAAGATAGCCGCGTGACACGGAAAGTAATTGACACAAATTATACGATGACTCGTATGACGGGATATTTTCAAATTAAATCGAAATACGCGCGGAAGAATGGAGGATACGCGACTCGAACGTGATCCAGCATTGCTTACCGATCCAATGTCGGATTCGAACGAGACGAGAAGTCGATGCTTTTACATTTATGTTTCCATCGGTGGCCGTTAATTGCCTCCCGCACGTCGATCCAAAGCAATTCGCTTAATTAGCAGGAACACAGCTGTCGACGCACGTTCATTTGCCCAGAGCGTGTTTCGCACATTAGCTAATACCACCTCCCCACCTTTGTAGCGATGAATTTCAGGATGAAGATCCTCTCTGCACACTCACCGGCTGTTTATATAACGCGAATGGGTCTCACTTGCGATCCTATCGGGGTTTATGGATTCCCCGAAGCGACGCACGATGCCGCTAAACGATCTAAACAACGAACGTGCCGCAGGCGGATTCGATATTAACGCGTCGACGGAAAGAACGTTCATCTTTTTCTGGATTTTATAAGTATCGCGACTTTATACGCGTATGCGTGTATGTACGTGTAATGAAATACAGTAGATTTGTATATATTACATATAAAAGACTGGAGGTCAAGAAAGATCCTTAAGGAGGGGATTGACTATTCAAAGTGATGATATATAGAAACAGAAGGGGAAAGAGAGAGGGAGAGAGAGAGAGAGATTAGCAAGGAATTAGAAGGTAGAAACTTCGAGGATAGAGTAACAGAATTTCGTATCAGAAAGGAGCAGAGTTTATTGCACTTCCTCCCTTTTTACTTCCTTCGTCCAATTCCACAATAAACATCGTTGATCCTGGATATCCACGGTTTTGGGTTTTATCGATCTAGCAGTCGGTACAGTACTTTATCCACCTTCGAGTTTTGATGGCTTGGCAAAGCGGGTTTAAGTGAACTTCCTGCTACATCAAAGGTTCTTCCGAGCGATAAATCGCTTGACTTCTCGTAAATCTAGTTACGACGTCTCGCCGACGAATATTCCGAGTTTATGTTATTCGCCGACATCGAACCGCGTGGTTGGGACTAGCGAGGCGTTGCCTTAAGTGTCGAGAAGTACTTTGGCGACTAAATTTTATCAAGGAAGTGCGCGGTATAACTCTTCGATATTCCTTTGCTAGTACAGAGTACATTTGATTAGAAGAGTACGTACCGGGTACTGAACATCTATCCACGAGGAATAGACTTGGCGTAATCACGATTACGATTGCACGTATAAAACGCATCGACCAACTTTGCGGTTTCGTGCATAAAACCCTATTGTGATATTTCACAAGAAACTATTTTTATGTATTTTTAATGTATACATTATTGTCTTATCAGAGAAAAATAAATAGAAAATAATATTCTTCGACTACGCCAACATTCGGATAATATACACAAGCTCAAGGGTACAAAAATCGACGTGAAATTCTCTAAGTGTCGAAACGTTCGTTCACTTCAGTCGAGGTGTCCCAAATTTTTGATCGATAAATAAATTCCACACAGACTAGAAAAGGCGCGCTAGAAGCTCGTCTTGATTCACAATGTGCACGCGCCGTATCTTTATTGCTCCTTCGGCCAATAATTCAATTGCCGATTAATCCGCAATTATCCACTTAGTCGAATTCGTCGTGACCGAGGAGGAAGAGGGAGAGGGAAGAAGGAGGAAGGCGATCGGTGACCGTGCAGCGCTTATCTGCCGCGAATAAATCTCGGTCACGATCGCATCGGCCGCCTGAAGGCGGCTTAAGACGCTTAACCGAGCTTGCGGCTCCCTCGCGGCTGCCGCGCGCCTCTACGTGGGGCCCAATTGGCATTCATTGGCGCCAATTTATCTTCCCAGACGCGGGGCGTGGTCCGAACTTAAGCGCGCCCGCTTAATTGTACGCCGGTACTAATTAAGCGACGACGAGCTGGCCGCCGAGAAGAAGACTATCGCCCTGCCGACAGTTACGACGCTCTCGTGCCCGCTTCGAGCCAAAGCTGCTGGTTGCAGGTTTTGCGCACGAAATTCACCCTTTTGCACTTCAAATACTATACGATTCTAAAGCATTCGAACCTGCTGTACATTTACCCTGAAAAGTACGAGTTCTCTCCTCAGCTGATATCTGGGCATGGAGTGTGCTAAGCTCGAGAGAAATTCTTTGGTAATAACTTGATATCACTGATATTGATATAAACTATCGTAGAAGTTTAGAAACTGTGGAATGTAGCGTTTTTATATATAACCAATAAACGAGAGGAACTCTCGTAAGAGAGGAACGTTTACTCGTAGAGACACTAAGATTTGGTGAACAACAATAAACGATCGAAAACAGAAAACGAAAAGGCTCAGTTTTGCAATAGAAAGTGAAGGAGAAAGTTTACTAATAAAATAATGGTACAAGGATCGAACATAAAGAACATGTAGGAGATTGAACGTGAAATAAGCTAGCATAACTTTGCAATCACTATATCACATATTACACCGAAAGGAAAGGAGAGCAAACGGATAACTTCAAAGTACATCCACGCTTTACTTCATCCCCACGTCTCTTATCTATCCTCTCCTCCCTCTACTTTTCACGTAAAAATCTCCACGATCTTTGGTTACAAATACGACGTCCCACAAGATAGAAACGCCGAGTCTACTTCCTAGTTCGCGTTTGATCGGCCCATCGATCGTTCATCCTCATTAATTCAGGCTCGTGTCGAGCTCTGCCGCGAAGTTTTTCCCTCCTCCGGAATACTTTCATCGGCGGGAATTGACGGTGGGCGAGACCTTCCTGGCGGGCCGGCGATTTTAATTTATTAAGGGGAACGTCCGTGGCGCGTATCTGGAACAGGCGGTACTCTCTTTAAGGTCGGACACCGTCGAGCCACTTTAACTTCTTCGCGGCGCGGATTGCCTTTGCGTGGCAGGGCTACTCTCCGTTGATTGAACCGCGCTCCTCCCGGCTTATAGAATTCCGATAACTTTCAGCCGAGTTGCGGTAACCGCGTATAACCGTCAAACTTCTTGGCTGCCGGGCAATTACCGGCGTCTTTCGTGCCCGGCGAAGGGGGCAAGCTTAACCCGCGGTTTAAGCGCTCATCCAGCGGGGGGTCATTCCTCGATTTCAGGGGACGTAATTGGAAACAAAGTAGGTGCCTGTCGCTTCGTTCCGACCTGACCGGCGCTTTGTCATTTCTGCCGCTTCACTGGCCGCCTCGCTCCGCAGCGCCAACCGCTTAACACTTAAACGGACGCCCTTACGTGCGAGTCAGTTTGCAAATCCAATCATCGGCCGCCGCTTTATACTTGGGCATACGCGGTCGTCAGCTCCGCCGATCGATTAAATTCGCATTCGAGTTTGCACTGCGAACCGCAATCGGCTTTCGTGGAATTTCGCACGAACATACTTCGCGATTGTGTTTCTCTTTTATACACGATTATCAGTGAGAAGTATTCTGAAAATGTGTCATCAATCAGGGTTGAGTTTGGAACACTGGTCTTAAGTACGTTGTGGTTTATGAAGGCAATAAAAGCGTTCGAAAGCTTTGCAAATATGCGGCTTGAATTCTTGACCGTGTATCCAAGTTGGTTTACATAAATGAGCAAGGGGAAAGACGGGGGAAGGTATGAAGTTTTATACAAAAGCCCTTCGTTTTGAGAAAGCTGAGGATACGCAGATGAGCGTTGGGCAGAAAATCATATGCAAAACTCGTTAGCCCCCTTTAACTTTGTTTCCACGGTAAGCGCATCGTAATGCGAGAGAGCGAGATAAAAACTGTATCGACGTTGTAATCAGCGGTTGTTGGATAAATGATCGGCAAGCTGTGTTCGGGAGAAATGTATGATTAAGCCTAAATACATTCCACGGTCGATGAAGCGATTCGCATTAAAGTAGCCGAGGGAGGGTTTCTGTCCGAAATGCGGTGCAGGTTAAGCGTCAAGAATCAGCCGCGCCGTAAATTGGCCAGCGCCCTGTGAAAACTCGCTGACGACAAACCTGGCGGACGATCAAAATTAAATAACGCGCCGCCGAAACTAATTGGCGGCGTATGGGCCAATTAAGGGAAAGGCGGCATTGTGCGGATGTAATTTGTCGCAGTTCGCAGGGAAACGGATTAAAAGTTTTAACCGGAGTTTTCTCATAACAGCATTTTCGCCCACGCTCACTTTCACGCCGCTATCTCGGATCTTTGCGATCCCCCGTGACGTTACAACCACGTCTAGATTTTAATGAAACTCTTGTAAATGAAAGCATCAACGTCAGGTGAGAAAGTCACGAGCTTCGAATCACGCGCCATTGTCAGAACTCGGTTTGTCTTGCGCGTAACAAAGTAGACTATAAAGTAAACCGTAAGATAGACCGTAAGACAAAACGATTGTTTCTTTTTATTCCTAGATAAAGGAATATATTTAGAAGTATATAATAGCAATTCGAACAAATTGTACATCACGCCTGCTTATTAAATGTTTCTATTCGGTGTTTGTCTTATGCCAATCTTAAATGTATTTATTAACTATCGTAATTTAAGTCATGCGTCCTTTGCATTTATGAAAACATCTTCACCGATAATATGGCAGGCAACAATGTTTTTAGGGAAAATACTGGAAGAGCAAGATAGACTCGAATCGGTTGGAGGAAAGATGAAGCGGCTGCCTCGCTGAACCTATCGATCTGTTATTTGAATTAAATTGAGATTTAACGGGATAAAGCCGCTTCTTTGAGCCTCAGTCCGTTCAGCTGGTTTCGCGGTATATTGCTTTCAAATTGGCCGTCATGGCCGGCTTCGTCTATCGGTTAAACTAATTACGACCTCGAGCTCCGGTTGCCTTTGGCCTAACCCACCCTCAAAGCGGCTCTCTTTGTAGATCGGCAGAGCTGCAGAGTCGTATGGCGCCAGTTGCACGCACGTTGCTTCGATTCTAGGCCCACCCCATCGGACATTCTTGCCATTCCTCCGCGGATTCTGGCAATAATCGATTGTCCGCCGTACGAATGGCCTGCATAAATCCAGCGAGCGCGGAAACAAACGTTGTTGCGAGGAAATAGCCTTTCGTTCGGCGATGCATAGCTGGCGGGCTACGAAAGACTCGACTCGTACCTCCTGCTTTTCTTGCCACGCGAGGAAGATTGTTACGTGGAAACGTGGGTGTTGTTGAGGGATATAAACAGAGGTATAACTCGAATTCTCGATGAATGCTTCGATTAGCTTTAAATACAGATATTTAAGCGAGAACAAAGAAATTAGATGATGAAGTAGATTTTGGATTGATAAACGATACAGGAGTCCACGATCCGCATAATTCTTATAGAGTGGCATCGACTATTTCTACGGACGATTAAGAATCCTTCCACACCTGCTTTCTGCAATGTTTCTCCGTTAACAGCTAAAAAAAAGACCATTTCATCGTATTACACTTAAACGTAATTACAAGACTCTTCGGTATGCGGAACATCAAATAAATCCGTAAGACAGACTAGCCTTTCCTAAAATCCAATTACTCTGCACCCTCGATGCGTACCCCTGAATTTCAACGAGGGTAGTGTGCACGAGCACCGTCCCAAAATTACAAGACACTTTCCCGAGTGTCGAGGAGAGGGGGAAGCGCAGCTTTTACAGGCGAGAAAAAAGCCCAGACCAATCGAATAGCCCTTCCCACGAACTAAGGTTCGATCTCACCGAGCACATTTGTCGAGGCTCTCCCTCACGATTCCTCGCTCCTGTCAACAGCCTTGATACCTCTTTTTTTTTTTTCGCGGGAACAAGGAGAATAGGTGGACCAGACGTGGCATCGGTTATACGCCGATCGATCGAGACTTATGTTGGAAAACTTATTCGTCGAGGGAGGAAACGCGGCTGGCCGTACCTCGGGGCGACAAAGAGCGATCGTTTGCTCGTCCTGCCGGAGTATTGTCGTCCCGATAGCGTCAGCTGGAACAGGAGGCACGGCGGGTCTTCGAAACGGAAGCTAAGTATAGGAACCGGGACGATGGCGTACGCGTCACCGTTAATTAAATCCAGTCCGGTGATTCAGGGAGGGGGGAGGCGACCTTTTGTCGGGTACAAGCCGTTTGTGCACGTCGGTTCCTCATTCGTTGCTTTCGGGTATTGTTGGCAGGATCGATGAGGTTTGCCAATGCCGGAACGGCCGTCGAATAATTGCCTTATGTTCGTTAAAGGATCGATATCGACCGCACAACAGCCGAAATTCTGTTTACGATCGGATGAGCGAAACGTCGTTGTACAGGCTTCTACAAGAGCTCGATTTAGCAAACGGGAGATCGAATTTTTTCGATATCTATTTTCGTGGTAATTTTCTATCGTGGCGATGATGCATCGCCTAAATTTCTAGCTTAAATTTAATTTGGAATTTTTAGGATCATAAAGACCGTACAACGATTGATGAAATGAAGTGCACCTTTAAGGATCCCACGTACTAAGTAAAGGTTAAAAGGAATTCAGACGTAAAATATTCTCCAAAATCACTATAACTGATTATTGAATTGTACAAGGGCATTATTGTTGCCGTAAGTAATACTAAAAGCGCTTGAAAATGTAGCTATAGGAAATAGAATATGTCGCAGTCATCCAGTCTTGTGCAGTGTCTCGGTATGTGAAAACTAGAATAACCGTGCAAGAACGCAAGCTTCGGAATGAAATTGTTTTAGACTTCGCCGATATTACTCGAAATTCTCTATAATCATATATAGCTCTGGAACGATTTTGATAAAATTTGATCGCAGTAGACGGGCCAACACAGCGATGAATTTCATTACTATAACGAAATTATTAAGGTAATAGATTTATTACAGCAATAAATTAATTATTTTTTTTCATAGCTAACCATCTGGTTTTCGATGATGTATATATGCTAACGTTCTCTAGATCGAAAAATTCGAACGCGAATCGAGCTTTGTATTTTATACCATCAAAAAATCACGCTAGAGCTGAGGAATTTAAACGTAATATAAAACCAATTTCTCTCACACGCGTTATTTTACTCGATAAATTACATTCCAGGCATTCGTGATTGGCGCTATGATGGCGTTATTGAAATGTTAAAAACGCACAATGGCACGTTAGCATTCGATGATTGTGCGGTCTGTATCCGGTAAAAATTGGATCAGGAAGTGTGATTAAATGAGGAAATTGGAGAACGCACGAATTCAGACGCAGAGGACTTGGTTTATCAATCGAAAATATACGTGCGAAAATTACGAAAAATTGATTACCATTGCTAACCGTCGATTTTCAATCGATATTATTTACAGATTCAAAACCGCGGTCGAAAGATGAAGTATACAAATACAATAGAAAACACACACTTACAAATCGAGAGCAAAATCATGATTACATGCCTATTATTGGCGAAAGAATTTTAATTTGCAACCTTTCGCGGAAACTATATATCTCGACAAAGGTATTCGCTACGATAATAACGAATAGGGCTGCAAATAAGACGTGTAATTTCTGACTTTCCTCCGTCCATCTATCCCACGAATTCGCTCCAGCAGACGAGAGCCACGCCAAGCACCCAAATCCTTCCAACACAAGTTTGACAGCCAAAGTTGAAAATTACGGCAACAAACGGGCTTGTTGGTAGAAACTTCCAAATCAATCCAGGATATTCCCGATATCCCGGTATACGACAGGTGATCCCGCATATCCTCGAATTTGCGTCAGCTCGGTTATCGATTATCCAAATTTGCCGGAATTAATCCAGATTACTTGGAGTATCAGTCCTACGATCAGGACGGCCTTGAACTTGCGGAATTGCCAAGCGCTGGCCATCGACGTCCGCTAAAACCTTCGAGGTCTTCGAATGACGAACTTAGGGCCGAAAATCCGGGGTGGGGGCGGGGGAGGGGAATAAAGCAACAGAGGCAACAAAACTGTCAGGCTCCTGGCCACCCGTAGGAGGCTGAATCGCGTGAGGATCCTTTGGGAGTAAACAAATCAATTCCAGCCGGGACACGTTTATGCTCCCGATCGTAAATTATCATTAAGGTGATTGCCTACCTCAACACAGTTACCCGTACGCATATGGAAGGCCGGTAATCCCGCAAACGCGCGTCCGACGCACACGCAAACTGCAGGGGAAGCTTAAATGCCACCTTGCCTGAAACTTGCATCTTACTTCACGAGGGCAGGTGTCTCCAGCCGGAGCCTTCCACGTTTTAGCGGCAAAACTAGGATTTTTAAGCCTCCCGACTTGCTAATTGGAACATTTTTCTCTCAGAGGAGAAGCGCTTCGGGTATGAGAAAAGATCGTTGGATGATGGATGAATTTAGTTTTTAATGCTTTCAGCTTGGCATGAAGGTTTTTCATTATTACAAATAAAGCTTGGGGAATAATCTTCGGGTATTAAATATTGTTCAAGTTTGTGGATATAAGAGTTTAATTTTTGATGATAAATGCGAACACTCTGGTTATGCATTAATTGTAGCGTTTGAACGCGGCTATTGATTTCACGCGAGTGCACGCATATGGAATTAAAAATATTAGCTGGCGCAAATGCAATCTCTGGGATTATAGTACAAGTTTTACATACATTTCCATCGTCGAGATAATAATGTCCTTATGAGAATCACGTTACAACTTACAGGAGCGAATTAATACTCTTAAGAGACTATCTTAAATTTAATCGTGTATAATCGAGAGTTGTGAAACATTTCTCTTTTGCACGAAGGAAATTAGTGACTTAACCTCACGTAGTATTACGATATTCTACATCCAGCTTTTAGAATCGTCGTTGTAAAAATTATTCGTATTAACACAAGCTTTATCTCCATTTCTGATTTTTAATACGATTCGATTAAACTTTAAAAATTTCTCAACTTCGGCCAAGATACGTTATCGATAATTACAAGGCGGCATACCTGCTCGAAGAAACTGTCAGTCCATGTAAACCTGACTACGTAACGTGTAGCCACCCGTTGATCACCATCGTTGCCATTCTCTCTCAGTAAACCGTGGGTGTTTGCACCTAGTTAAATGCACCGTCATGGGCGTACGAGCGGTGCAACGATCTAAATTAGCACCGCCGTTACAATACCGGTATCAACGAAGATATACGGAGTATAAATGAAACGTCCGGTCTATAAACTACTACTGCAAGGCCGTAATCGATTTATCAGTACTTAAATTAGTGGCACAAAATTGGTACAGTCCAATTACCGAGCGGAACATTAAAGTCAGCGGAGGAAGTACACGCGGGCGTTTTCCTCCGCTCGACGGATCAATCTGTATCGATTGCCCGCGATTTTTGCGGCGCAATTAATTCTATCGGGCTCCGCTCAGCCGTGTTTGGAAAGATACTTCCATACTTGTGATGTCTGATAAAGTTTGTCTCTTGGAAATCACGAATATCGAGCTGCGCATTTTTATCCGCGTATACAAACATCACCGTTGCTCACGATGGGGTTTTCGAAATTTATAGATCGCTAAACAACGAAGGATTATACCTTTTATTTATCCTTTCTCCATCCTCCAATGCTTCTTCAGAGGTATGCATTTAGCAAATATAGATATTATTGTATTATCGATTAGACCAAATATTCATCGAAATGCCAGAGATTTAAAGGAACGTATTTCGAAGGTGTACTCATCGCCCACTAAACTTATGGATACTAAGGGCAGACGAATGACCCCTTCCGCTCCAAGCTTACACCGCAGAGATCCATCACTATCTACACATATACCCCGCCCAGCCTCCGGCATGTATAGCATTCAAGGCTATTAATTCGCAAAATGCCGAAGAAATATGTGTCGAAATATCGATGGTTTAACGAAACATATTTCAGGGGGGGTCTATCCCTCATGGGCCGGGGCAGATAAACAAATGCATAAACTAACTCTGTCCAGGCCGATAGCGCCGGGAGGTGGCAATGGGGTGAACGAACGATATGGCCGGAACAAATGGCCATACTTGTCCCCGCATTCATGAATCTCGGTAATGCCGGAACAGGCTGATGGAGCGAGCACCATCGGCGGGGCAAAGGAGGCGCGCGGACCGCCAGGAAAATCTTTCTGCGCGAGGGAAGAGGGATAGGCGGAAAAACGCCTGGAATGACGAGGGCCGCGCGTGTCCCCGCATTCTGCGCCATCCTGGAGCCGAAAAACCGCGTCCCCGGGGAAGACGCGGAAGCTGCGGGTCGTTTTTCAGTCGGCGCGGAAATGAGATGTCCCCAGGGTGCCAGTGGGGCCCGATCTATCGAACTCGCACGGACGCATCGACCGCGCTCGTACCCGCCGATTTCTATTCCCATGAATCTTCGTCGTTGCCACTGTAACACCGCGTCGCTATCATCCTCGATGTGATGAATAGCTGGCTTAACACTCGATACTTTTATCCGCGCAACTTCGGGATGAAGCTTGGAATTACTAGCGGTTAACAGATTTTGGTTTGGCTTCTTCGCTGTTTCGTTTATGCGGCTGTAGTTCTACTGGCGGATTTCTATCCACATTAATATTCGTCTGTGGCATCGTAACGCTGCATCGTTATCATCCTCGATGTGATGAATAGCTGGATTAACGCTCGATACTTTTATCCGCGCAACTTCCGGATGAAGCTTGGAATTACTAGCGGTTAACAGATTTTGGTTTGGATTCTCCGCTGTTTCGTTTATGTTGCTGTAGCTCTACTGCTGGATTTCTATTCACATGAATATATTCGTCGTTGGTGCCGTGACGCTGCGGCTTTATCATCCACGATGTGATGAACAGCGGGCGCGCCGCTCGATATTTTTATCTAATTTCGGGGCGTGACAAAAATTCGACGATTTTGGAATTACTGGCAGTCGGTGGATTTCTTTTTGACTAAATAAAATTTTTCTCATCGCTCGCAGAGATCGAGCGATCTCTTCAACATCTTGGTCAGGGATTGCAGTGAATATACTTATTCGATCATCTACAAAAATCAATAAAACACTGCAATATCTTCAATAATGTATCAACGTAATCGATTAAAAAGAAAGCAACAAAAAAGAAATGCGGACCTATCGATACCACTATTACAATAGTCCTTTCGTTAAAATCGGCCTGGCTGGGGCGGCTTGGCTTTAGCTTCGTTAATGATGAACGAGCAGCCTTCGTCGAAGGGCGGAAGGACGCGGGCCGAATCGTGGCGCTCGTCTTGATCGAGGGTAGTGCACGAAAGTGTTATCAATCTTGGCCGGTTGTTTACGGGGAGCGTTCGAGGACTCTCGATTTGGCGAGCGTCCAGCGCGGATATGAATACCGGAGCGACCGCGGGGCAACGAGCACTCGGTTATAATGGACGAAAGCCTCGTTTCGACGGGGTAAAAAAAGGGATCGTAATGGCCGCGGCACTTCTACCGGAAACTGTAACGAAATAAAGTTGGAAAATAATAATTGCTGGGGTCCTTTTGTCGGATAAAAACCGGCGTTCCTGTTTCGATAAAATACCTCCCCCCGTGTTTCACTGGGAATTCGCGAAACGTTCGTTACATTGCCGTTAATTGCAATTACGATGCTCGATCGTGGAGAACCGTGTTTTTTTCCCGACGTGGAAAATGCATAATTCTGCCAGCAGAACCGGGTTATCGGTTTGGGGGGGGGGGGTGTAGAAATAGGATGAAAAATACTATTTGTTGATCATAAGGATTATTATTTTTATTTTGAGTAACGATCTCATTGCGGTGCATGCGATACTTCTCTAATGTACAACTTTAAAAACAAAAGGAAATGTTAGGATTATGTAAGATGAAGGAAAAGTTTTATATCATTCTCATACTCGATATCTTTTATACATATGTTTTATATATTCTCCCAAGATGACTTTTGTCGTTCAGAACAGATTTTTAACCGTCAATATGCAGTATGCGGAATATTTGTAGCCGATAAGTACGATTTTGGATCCAAGTCCCTTCCTTGGAATTTCAAACTTCCCTCCACCACACCGTCATAGCTTTGCATTAGCTTTACAAACCGCTTTAAAGTTACGCCTTTTAAAGCGGTGCCTGCTTTCACCGTGTTTCACCAAGTTTTACCATCATCAGTCTTCCACCGGTCTTTGCACCGCAAAACTGGCTTGGGCATTTATTTTTACTAAATACAAACTGACTTCATTATGCGCGACAAACGCTTGCTTCCATAAGCGCAGTTATAGATTGCGCTTTTCGAACTCTTCTCTCAGTTCCTCAAATTTTCTATATAATTCGTGACAAGTTAAACATATTCCTACACTTCGAATAAAAATTTCGAAATAAATCCCGTCACCACTATCATGGAATCAACAAAGTCCATCTTATCGACTTCCACGTTAATATACAATTATTTAACCACTTTCAATATTTACGTCTGTTTACACTAGATCAGAGTAGATTAAATTAGGCGGTTCAAAGAGTCTCGACAATCTACGTACGAGGGTTATACGCTGGTCTTACATCCGCCTCAATGCATTTCGTGCGGCTCTTCCCTTTCACGGCGGAAGAAGCTTTCGCGGTTTCCCTTCTTATCGGCCTGTCAGTCTGCCCGAGCAAAAACCGGATTATCCGACGCGGCTGATGGATACCGAACCGCTAAGAAACTCCTGACGAGTCCTGACGTCACCGCTGTGACCGCTCCGAACGATCTTAGAACGACGATCCGATACCGAGCGTCTTAATTTCTTAGCTCCCATACGTCACTATAATGGCTTTCCTACATCCCATTGCTATGTCTGGCGAGCTGCTATGGTGGGTTTTGTGCAGCTCATTGCTGCCTCATACAGCGCTATAACGCTTTTCGTGCTTTCTGTGTCTGACTAACCGCTATAGCGACTTTTCTGCAGCTCATCATTATGTCTTATACGGTATTATAACGCTTTTCATGTATCCCATCGCTCTGCCTGATAAGACACTATTTTGCGCGTACTATTGGCGTGTCTGGCAAGCCACTATCATGTCTTTCGCGCATTCCATCGTTATGTCTGAAACGTCAGTATAAAGCCTTTCGCGAATATCGTCGTTTCGACTTGGTAAGCCAGTATAGTGGCTGCGTGATATAGAACTCTGCGTTGTACCTTCTTTTAAAATATATCGAATCAACTTGTGTCGTTGAATATTGAAGTGCACGTGCTCGTGTTATATTATTAACTTTTTTTATTAAACTCGTCTATGCGAAACTGCACAAAGAGCCTATAATTGTATTCATCCATAACTCTACTCTAAAGTAATTCGATAATGCGAAGCACCGGCAGGCACAGATCGCGGTGTTGCATCGTCCACGCACCACAGGCCGCGTCGAACAATAGCGCATAGAGATACGGCGCCGCGGAAGGAGCAGCCGTAGCTAAGAGGTTAAGGCGCTTTGTCCGGGGAATAAAATTGCGAAATCTCTCTTGCCTCCCGAAGGTGCTTTCCGCGGGGCGATAGAACCTCTGCGCGAGCCCCGGAGGCAAGTGCACACGTCGGATATCCCGCTTAATGGTTACAAGTGTCTAGGGCGTGGAACGGTTTGCCGGCGAAAAGCATGAGGTTTCAAACTGTATTATAACATGGGGATTCGGATAAAGCGTAAGGCAGAACGAGGGCCTTTCTACGGGATGTTTGATGGAGGCGCGATGAAGGTTTAAGGGACGTCTTGAAAATAATAGGGGGGAAGGGGGAAAGGCTGGTGAAGAATATCCGTGAGAACAGAATTCTTGGGTGGTAAAGTGAGGTGTAAAAAGAATTAGGGTCCAAGTGGCTCGGATGAATATGATGATGTATGTCTATTTATTACAAATAGGATTACGTGGATATAAAAATGAAACTGTTGCGACGTGTTGTGAAGCGAGTAAATGTGAGCACGTCCCAATAAATTACGACAAAAATATATTACGACGTCTTTCGAGAACCCTACTACTCTAACTGTCTTATTTGTCACCCCCATGGAGTTCGACAGTCCTAAATTTTAATAACACGACGCACAGTGCGACACTGTCGATGCATACTTCGTATGTACAACGCCACGACTCGATGCCTTGGCATGTCTATTTCGACTCTCGGCTATGCTAACGATTCGGCCCTTACGATATCGGAGGTTCGAAAAAAAAAAATTGGCGCTACATATCTATCTATTTTCCTCTTCCATCTCTCGTGCTTCAGCCAAATCGTCGATACGTACTTGGAGAAATATCACGATTCCCGGGAAGTTTAAGTGTCGATTCATAACGATTTCAAAAACTTTTATACGTCTCTCGAAGGGAGACGATGAGAAAGCTCGTGAAAAATCAAGGAAAAAAGTTGTCGCGATAAATCACGTATGCGTATGTACGTAGCATCCCTGTACGGCTCTTAAAGCGAGCGGAATCTGTCCTCGAAGTTTTGCTGTTTTGCCAGACGTCGGCGACAAGTTGCGCTGAGCGCAAATTCGAGTATAATTCCGAAGGCATTTCCTCACGAATAGTTTTCCCGGGCGTCCCTTGACGTCGGCGTGCAAACACACGGGGGCGAATTTAAAATTCAAGTCGCAAGCTCGTAAGTTCGCGGATCTTGAGGCGGTGAAAAATTCGCCGGGCTCCTGGCCGATGCGACCTGAGAGCTGTTTCGCTCTGCAAAATATGAATGCAGTTTCTCGCGACGGATCCTCATAGCGGCTGAACTCGTCACTTCATCTACTACTACACGCGTGCGTCGTCGTAGCGACGCGAATTATACGAAACATATTCCCTGGATATCCCCACGACTGTTTCGATAGAAGATTCCGAAAATCGATTGTTTCTGGCTAATCAATTTAAACACATAATCTTTATATATATATATATATAAAATGGACGCTACGAAAAGTGAGTGCACTTTTTTGTCCATCACCAATAGGATTCTGCCCTCGGCTATCTCGCTGGTCAATAATAGTGCGGCTCTCGGGGAGATCCAATTTCTCTGTTAAAAATTCACTCGATACCAGAATAAACCGTAATTTGGTTATATCCGTATGGTCAAAAAGGAATTAATATCCCATCGCGCAATTCGATTAACCCGCCGAGCTTAATGTTACGTTAATATCCAATTATCTTCGATTACGTCGCTGGCTTTCGTACCACTGGCTATCGGTGATACTCATAATCAAGTGTTATCGACAATGGGATTTTGCACAAATTCAGAATTTTATTCCCGGCCAGAAAGTTAATGGCCATTGTTTTATGAACACTTGAAATTTAGTAAAATTTGTGAAACATAAAAATTGTTACATGATCATATTTTATAGTTTGTATACATTCAGGAATTACCCGTTTATGATATGCAATTAAAATCATTTAAATTCTGTTGAATTATCAATATAGGACAGTTGTATTTAGTATTATGCACATTTATGCCTCTCTTATATTTTAAGACCGAAATTTCGATACCTATTTTCTATCTGTTTCCTTTGTCCTCTACTTTTCAACGGTACAACAAAAGGGACTTTCGTCGAGTTTCTCCCATGCGCGGATCAAAAGATCCTGACGTAATCCCCACATGATCGATCGTCAAAGCCTCGCCTCTAGAATCTGAACTAAAGCGGTAAGAACACGAGAGAAAATTCTACTAAACTTGGCCGACGCTACGCACGAAGGATTGAACGTAAAGGGATCCAATTCGGTGTGCAGTTTATGATTCATAAAAGTCAATAGATTTGACGATGGTAAAGTATGATGTAAAAAAAAACGAGAATAGCAGACACGAAACAGTAACGAGAACGGTCGTGATAATAATGCTATCGACGATGATGACCAACAGAAAAAATAGACTCCGCCAGATTGGAAAAACGTCGGTATTGATGTGGCCAGCTGTTAACTACCAAAGCATTCCAAAAAGGACAATCGAAACACGAATTCGAAAGCTTCGTTGATCTGCATAGTTGACACAGCGTCGACTAAAAGTACTTTAATCACGTTACGTTTTTCATGAATATTCAGGAATCTCGGCGTTCACTCCTTGATCCCGGAACTCGATGGTTTCGAACGAGAATAAACGCGCTTTACTTAGTCTAATTTTTAACAGAAATAAACGTATTTGAATAGAGTGAAGAAAGAAAATGTGTACCAAATTGAAAAGAAACGCAAGATGAATAAAAGTCTTAATCTCGTTACCTTCTTCATAGATAGTCAAATATGCTGCCATGCGCTTTTAACTAGTTTTGAACAAAAAAATTACTTATTATTACCCGATTTCAAATAAAACCAACGATTACCGATTGAAAGTAACCGGAATAATCGGAGAACTAAAAGGAACTTCTAAATTGAAAACACGGTGATGTCGATTTAACGTCAACCGCTAAGAAATTCTCATTTCCTCTTCTTAACCCTTTTACTGCCGATCGAATAAGTTAAAAGTAGGAAGAAAGTACCAGGCTAAACTGATGTAGGGCGATGAAAAGTTTGTAAAGACATGAACATTATACAAAATTTAGTTTTGAACGATGATAACAAAATTTTAAAAAAACATGTTGAAATGTATAGAAGAAATGAATTAACGACCAAAGTATTTCGAAGTATAATAACATTTATATTAATAATGTTCATTCAAATTTATATTGAAATTTCAAAGATTAAAACTTGTTATTTTCAAACATAATAGCATAGTCACACTTTCCATAAATATAGCCAATGATGATACATTGTTCGGAACATATTCCGAACCGTATAGGGCGTATACGCCCCGCGTTGGATTTTCTATTCAGGCTATTTACAATTTTCCTTGCAAAACGAAGAATTAAAATGCCCCGCATGGCTTGAATGAAAATAAAAAATAAGTCCGAAAATTACTAAAAATCGGTCCAGCACGAAACGTATTAAACGTCACAATCGGCAGAAAAATAATAAAAAATGCTATTTATAAGGAATAAAAATAAATCCAAATCCACATCTAAAACCAAGACTTGTTAATCGACACTAATCGTAAGAAAATTAAAGTTGAAAGATACCTTAATCTAAAGCTGACCGCTAAAGTACTTCCAATTATATCAATCTTGAAGACGATGGTTATAGGAGTTCAAAATAAATGCAAATCCACCTCGAGGTAGTATATCGCGTAGGATCCAATACTAGGGCTCGTCGATCGAGTCTAACAGGGATAAATAGACGCCCCAGTCGGATTTAGCGTTCTCCCCGAATCTCCTCCTCGGCAGGAGGAGCGTCCCTTTTTGAGCTCGACGGATCTATCCGCAGGTTGAACGTCCTTGCGAATGGCCCCGTCTCGTAAATATGGAAATGGAGGCCGGCCGGAGGGGCGAGGCGAGACAATCGATTTCGGAGCCCAGGGGGGAGAACGTCGCCCAGGATTCCAGCTCAAAAGATTCGTTAATAGAGCAGAGAAAACGGCGGCGGACCATGAAGTTAGAAAAGGGTGGGTCGTGCAAGTCGTACACGACTATTGATCCTGCTGCTGTCTCCGGTGCACTCTCGCTTAGGGTCCTCCGATTTTTCCCCCTGCTGCCCCTCAGCTACGGGGACTTACCGCCTGGAACATCACCAACGCGTCGGGATATTTGTCGTCCTCGGGGGCTTGTTTGGGAAGCTCCGTTTTTTTCTTGACTCTTTGCCGTCCGTTAACCCACCGCGACCAATATTTGCCAACCGCTCGATAGCGCCGCAGCGTGACAAAAATAATTAAATCTGCACCGACCTGTTTCCTCGTTACAATTACACGGGAATCGGGAAGTTCTCAAAAGGAAAGTCCTCGCGTGACTTATTATCACTGATGAAGCTTAATGGTATAAGTATTTTTGGTCATGGAGATAATTAAATTTGTACTACCCTGCCTCTGCTTCGGTTGTGTATATGCGAGTTGAAAAGTTTGAAAAACGAAAGAATTGTTTAAAAAGGTATCAACGTCGCCTTGGTTATGGTTAAAGGAATTGAATACTAAGAATATTTTTGTTTAAAACATCATTATGATATTAGAGAGGAAAATCGTTTATTTTACTACTAATTTTCGTATGGAAAATACGTCTATCTTCGAGCCTACCGCTACCTTACTCTATTTATGATAATTAAACGAACAAAAATATAGTACAGCGTAAAGAAGAAAAATACGTAAATAGATAAACGCAAATGTACCATACACGATATATGATGCAAACAAATTCCTCGAACTGCGTTTTAGCGCTGCGGTAACTTACATTAAAGCTTAACGAGGCGTTCAAATCTGCCACACCCTTGCCAGGATCAGTCGAAGGCCAGTGCGTGACGCTGTAAAGATGCAGCGCTCACGGACACTTCGCGCCCTGACCATCCACTTTCGGGTTCTGAATATTCATCCAATAATAGTAATCACCTCTGAAAATTTCGTTACTCGAATTAAACGTCTCAACGCGTACCACAATCGAAGAAAATCAGTACTATACGAATTTCCCTTAGATTTGTTATTTGAATATAGAAAAGTCATTTTTATCATTATGAAAATGTACTAATGACATACAGATAGATCAAAATTTATAAACAGTCTGAGGGTGCGCATTTTCTCCAAAACACCCTCTTGGACCAAATTTGAAAGAAATTTAAAAGAAAGCCTCATGAGTACAGTCTGATGTTTATGTGTACGTTAGTCAAGTTGCGAATCTCTCTATTTGCAACCGTTCAATAAAATTCTTATAGTTGTGTTCTTCAAAGTGTTAAGTACGAAATATTCTCATAGCATTTTTTAGAATAATATCATAACGCAATGGTGAAAAATGTACAGTATAAATAGACAGCTGATATTTATTGTAAATGTATATTTTTATAGAAAATATGTAAAGTTTTTGGACTTGCACAGAAATTTACGTTGTTCTTAGAGGATTGCAAAAGGAAAGTTTTTACTTTAACGTAACATGCTGTACTAATTGCACTATATAACATTTTTTATAGCACACTACATGTACGTATTTAATTCTTTTCAAATCGACCGTAAATTACGAGTGATATTGTAAAGAAACGATAACTTAAGTATACCGATTATATACAACTTGTATATAGAATTAGTGATATTTTGAAATGTCCCATCGTCCAAAAGCCACAAACAAATTCCGGCACTGTTCTGAAGTAAACATAAATATGCCCCTATAACGTTATGTGACAATTCTGTTGCACACATGTCGCATCTATTTTCGATAAATTTTGCGTACATCCCCGATTATTTGACATATCATGCTTGCATCAACATCCACTATCTGACCATCACATTAATAGTTAAAACCCAAAATACGGAATATCTCGTGGTCGGCATTCACGGTACAACAGACTTACTACGAAATATCCCCTAATCGGTTATTAAATGTGTCAATCCGTAAACACAGAAATTTGTCCGTAATTTCTCGCAACAAGATTTGCCGATGCGTACAAATGTTTAACGATTGTTTAATGCAATTTATCATCGGAAATATTTTATGACGTATTCGATCCAAATTAACTTGCGATTATTCTAAATTCTTTTTTATTAAGAATCAGCAATTCTTGGCCTAACAGAACAATATTCGTGCACTTGTTTTAATTCTCTATCTGATCTAGCATAGTTAGAATTTCAGTCGACTGCATCGATATTGGTATGGAATAATAATTTCGCAACACTGGTGTATGGTTCAATTATTAAATAATTTCTAAATTCTTTAAATTACACTTTATTAAACATTTGTAAAATTAAAGATGATGAATTAAACCGTCTTAAGAAAGTTGGCGTAGAAGAAAATCGGACACTGGGGTAAGTCCCGGTCCAGTTACCCCAGTGTCCGATTTTTTTCCACGCCAATTTTCTTTATACGGTTTAATTCATCATCTTAAAGTTTACAATTTTTTCATATAAATTTAATTTAACTTTATATTTTAGAAATTATTTAATAATTGGGGCATACAATAGTGATTAAAAATTATTATTCCGCACAAATAGTCGATGTAATCGATTGAAATTTCAACTCCACAAGAGCAGCTGGAGAATTAAAATAAACGTGTAAATATTGCTCTATTAGACAAAGAATAACTGCTTGTTCGTAAAGTGGTAGTGATGTTAGGAATACATATATCTTATCCACTAATAATAAATCACTGGGAATATTTAATGACGTTGAGTTCCGTGCGATGTGCACCGTTTATGGTACACATTCAGCTTGACACTCAGGCTACGTGTACCGTATACGGTACACGCAAGCATATTTTTTAAATGTACAGAAAACATACATTTTATGAGAAATTTAATTCTGTAAAATATATTTCCTCTAAAAGAAAAGCATTATAAAAAAGTACATAAATTTGTTTAATTGTTATGTACATAATAATTAATAATTACATGTAATGGTTGAAACTTGTTTTCCAACAGAAACAAATGAAAAACGAAAATTCTTTTCCCTGTATATTTACCTACTCTCTCTTTTGTTAAATATTTGATTTCTCTCGTTTTACGTAACAAATTCGAAAATAACAGGTTCTTTTTACGAATCGAAAAGTTTCGTACTGACTGACTTTTACCATCGAACCGATTACAGTGCCACTTGTATCGAAAATGGTACACGATGTGATAATTACTCTAAACAAGCTAGGATTCCTTGGATCAATGAAGTAAAGAAATATTGTATGATAATATACCAGCCTCTAGCAAAAACATTAAATGGACTTACTGACAAAGTGGGCACAAACAGCTTGGCATAGAACGTGTTAAGTCACTCCTAACTTACCTTAGATTCAATAGGTCATAGCATACTTCTATTAACACGTCCGTGCCGGCCCGATTTTGGGGAGGGGGGGCGTATATGATTTACACTTTTACGATTAAATAAACTTGTTTTTCACGTATGCATTCTGAGTTATCAACACAAAACCATGATTAGCAAGAAGAGCGTATGAATTTTAATATGCACTAGGAAACAAAGCAATAAATTTAATTTTTACGAAATTACTTTAACAAACGCATGGTCGAGCGTTTATTTTATCAGACGAGTTACAAGCCCCTACATAAGCACTTAAATAAAATCTAAATACATAAAAAATAAAGCGTCTTACTTCAAATATATTTAATATTATTCTTTGCAAACTTCTGGTAGCGTTATTAGTTTGCAAGCTACTGCTAGACTACCTTAAAATGCTGGAAAGCGTAGGTATATGTATGCACGCATTCTCCCCATCAAGTCTAAATGTCGATGCACATTTGGAAAAACCCTACATCTATTTAGACTTATAATAAAAGAGGAAACAAAAGGCTCAAGAGCAGGCCATGGTGGCCAAGAGCCATCAACGCCAGACGTATTTAAAGAGGGAATTCCTGGTCTATTGTTTTTACTTTCTACATTGCACTGATTTTACTGTAGAAACAGACTGAACCCAATAAATACGAGCTTCAATCAAACAGCAAAGCTGAATCAACGACGCACGAATAAATGACGGACAAAACAAAATCTCTGCTTTTTGAATAAAAGACGGTCGAAAAAAAATGACCGCTACGCCGCGAGGGACATGGACGCCCCACGCTATAATGAACACAGTATTCACGATGTTAAGATGTCTATATTCGATTCTACAATCAATTTTTAAAGAATTCTTCGGTTTTCAATGAGAATTCCAAGCGGCCTGAAGGGAAAGCTCAGCCAAGGCCCTTTCACAATGTCGTACAATTACGAATTTTGGTCCAAAAAATATCTAGTTTTTTTCATATTCGAAAACACTTCAACGTATAATCAAAAATGTGAAAAAAATACGTGTTTTGTTTTGCATTCTCGGATAAAGTTATACTGTCATGACGTTCTGCCCGTGTTTGTGACGAAATAAACTGTTTGGTACTTGACGCTCTGCCAGTGACCGTCACTGGACAAATTGTTAATGGGTTAATAAACTAAGACTCACCTGCCAAAAGCTGAGACGCTGGTGGGCACAGGAAAGGGTAGGCCTAAGCTGAGGCCTCTGAGGCCCAAATGAGCCGGTGGTGGATGAAGAAAACCCCGAGCAGGTGGTACCAGAGGAACACCCGGGGCGGTGCTGGAAGCCTGGCATCCTGGTGCCGCGCCTGGGTAAGTCGGCGGCACCGAGCAGGACCTCAGGGCGCGACGGTGCTGCCTGCGTATTCGCCGTTCCCTCCTCCGGGCATCGCGGGCGTCGTCGGGCTCCTCGGGCAGCGCCTCAGGTCCGCTTTGGAGCGCCAGCTCCGTCTGCGCCTCCGTCGAGGTGAATGACCGCAGGTTGGTCCGTGACTCCTGGAGATCGTTCCTTTCCTTTATTTCCGCCCTCTTCGACCACCAAGGGCATTGGGCCCTCGGACGGGTTTCGATGTCGAATTTCGCGTGCACTCACCGAGAGTGCAGCGAAATTATAAGCGAGACACGGCAAGTGAAATTTCTCATAGTATAAGAATGGAAGTTAGTAAAAGATGGTTCGGCGTTGGGATGTTAGCTTGAGATCGACGAGAGCAAGCGGGACCAAATAAAAGACAGTCTTTCGTAGGGTGAAGACGTAATCGTGTTGAAGATTTATTTAAGAAATGTGTTACGATAGAATATTCGCTTTTCGTAGAGGGTTGGCATACAGTGGATAGCCGCGGTATTCGCCTTTTACACCATCGCCGTAAATTTAGCCTGGGTATATAGTTAAGCATCCGAGAGTCTTCGTATTTAATTTTATGGTCTCTGTATTGAATACAGAATTATCCGTAAGTTCGAGGATAATGGCATAACCAGTGTATCAGGAGGAATGATTTTGAATAGCATTGGATCGATATGCGGTAGAAAACAAAGCGATAAAGGGATGGCAATTGGGACAACGGCTAGCCTGTCATAACCCACAGGCGCGAGGAGGACTAGATAAGTGTGTTTACACAGAGCGAGATCGAACAGAATCGAATGAAGGATGAACTTTCTCCCAAAAAGGAGGCCGCGGTCGGAGTACAAAACCCTGTTTATTTTTCGATATAATCCTTTCCGCAGCTGGTAACACTTGTCTCCTTTTTTTACGAGGCCCCCCTCTCTCTCACGAAAAGCTTCGCGTAAAAAGAAGTGGGTCGACGCCTTAAGCCAAGTCGCCCGCGCCGAATGCCTCTCTCAGGCCGGCGTGTAATCTCGAAAAACATTCCGCTCGCCGGAGGCGCCCGGCTTTCGTCCACGGTGAAACAAACGCTGAGATCTTAATCGGCGGATCGTGCCTTCACAAAGGGTAGGAAAGAATTTTCCCCGTTAGAAACGTTGCACAATGCGCTCTTTGTCGCCTGGCTATCCGTGTACGAGCACGTCAAAGCGAGCCATCAAAAAAAACTTCGAACTCGTACGCGCCCGGGCTTTCAGCCACGTTTCGACAAATGCACGCGGCTTACACCTTAATATCTGCCGTGCACTCTCGACGCCGTTCCCCTTTCCATCGGTACCTTTTTCGTCGCTACAGACGCCGAACCCGCTTGTGTGGCCGTCTATCGTTTCTCCTCTCCGACATCAGGACGGTTCAAAACGATCGTAAAGTTAACCCTCTATAATCAACTTTTCCTTTTGACTTCGGCACTTTGATCGTACTTTAACCCTTTGACTGCTCGCGTGTTTCACGGGGAATTTTGTATTGTGTTACGCATGCGCGATGTACAATGAGTTGTAAAACATGCGATATGTTTGGGCCGAGACGCCGATGGTGCTTTAGATAAGATCGAAAATATATGTTATGATAGATGTCACTGAGTACGCATCGTGTGCGGTGCACGGAACGGGCAAAGAATTAAGCTCTTCTACTGTGTAATCTAATGCCATTAGAGAGAAGGAAGGAAGTTGTATGTAAGCGATGGGTCACTTCAACGACTGACGAATGATTTTCTGATTTCCATTAATCTACGAATTATAGAGAGACACGATAGCATAGACTTACGACAAAGTACGCAATTGGAACGCTACTTTTAGGTCACCGCAGATTATAGAGGTAATGCTTGATCTACTGCTTCAATATATCTGAATCTACTATATATATTTTTTTGAAAACGTGCGAGCAGAGAGGAAATGTAAATAGATCTATTTGATCGTATTGCGCGAAATAATGGAAAACCTCATAAAAATCATAAATTTGAAGAATTTTTATAAAAAAAGAAATTACGAGTCGATGATTGTAAGTACATTTGTAATTCTAGCCTCGACTGACATCCTGAACTACAATAATGTCGATGAAACCAAAAGTAATCTCCCTTTATGCGGGTCTTATCAAGTTGTTCCAAGAAAAGTGCTTTGCAAATCGTAAGCGAAATTTCGTAAAATCTCGTCGAAAGTCGATACCTTTAAAACCAGGTTCCGAACGCTTTGAAATAACTTTGGAGGGAGCAGATACGATTAGTAATCGAGGAAGTGTTGATCCGAAACTTATACGTTTAAATATATTTCTGCTTCCAAATATACTTATACGTTTAGATAACGTGAAATTGACTAATCCGACACTGGACTATAAAGACGCTTCTGTATCGTTCCTCCTGCTCAATCTATCGTTTTTCCCAGACTCGATAAATCGTGCTAGATTCTTACGCCCTGTGGCGCATGCTCAAAAGACACTGTCAAGCGATCTTACCGTATTTATAGGAACTGGTGCTTCTATTGCTTATTGCAATTTATGAGCAAAAAATAGCTGAAGATCACACACGAAGTACGCTGGATGATAATTATCACATTACGTGCCGCATCGATCTTTCGTTACTTTCGGACTTATTTTCTATTTTCGTTCAAGCCATGCAGGGTGTATCTCGCCACGCTATTACAATTATCTTCTAACGTATGTCTTACGATTTTTATAATTAGTATGAAACATTTCTTTTTTAATTTTTCGTTTTGCAAGGAAAATTATAAGTAACTTGAACGGAAAATTCAGCGTGAGGCGTATATGCCCCACATGGCACGAAACTGATATGTATACAAGTCGAATCAAAACTTTCTTTCGATGCGGGTGACAGATATACTCAACGTGTAAAATAAAAAATTATTATTTACTGCAAAAATTCATTCGTAGAAAAACAAATTTTTTATCGAAAAAAAATGTAATTCTTCCTTATATTGCTTTACTTCTTTCATAATATCTGCATCACATTCCGTAATAAATTGCGCAGTTAACTCGTTAATCTTATTCACAATATAGAGGGAGAAAACTTGTTTATACAGTTCTACTTATTTTCTATGCAAGATCATTACTCTAATATTTAGAAGTTTTATTCGACAATATCAGAACATAAATCAAAATTCTTTCATCAGCATCACGAAAACTTAGCAATTCTTTTTATTGTTTTATCTTTTCTAGATGTTTTGTAAATTCTAGTTGCTTGCATCAAACTTAAGACTGATATGAGTCGCTTAATGGAATAATGAAGTAATTTTGAGATAACTGGTGCCACGCTTTGCAGCATATTTTCAGTATTCACGATTCTTTCGAAGCTAACCGTAAACGCGTGAAATAGAGTGTTTCTCCGATAAAGATCGCTGAAGATACGCCAACCGGTTTGAAGAAAGCACACAACAGAAATTATGGATGGTTTAGTGTCAAGAGCGAAGAAACGTTTATGGAAAATTCAATCAAAGTTACAAAAAAAAAAGCAAATGGAGAGAGTAAATGAAATCTGAGATCTGTTTACGTTATTTCTCACAATTTCAATGATCCAGTAAAAACATGAAAGACATCTACTTGTGGAAAGGTTGATGGTAACAAAACATAGGAAATAAAGGTCCTGAGAGGAACCTGAAAACCATCAAATGTTACTCTTCACATTCCCTACACTCTTGTGCCAAGAACGTAAAAAATGTATACATAAACTTCACTTATGCAAAGTTCAGATAAAAAAAAAGAAGAACAACAATGAAGTTGAAGAGCAATAAAAACGAGAAGAACAGAACAAAGAAGTTGACTCGAACCTGAAATCCATCAACGTTATTTCTGTAATTTTCGACGCTCTTGTTCCAAGAACGTAAAAAATGTTTAAGTACATCAAATTCACTTATGCAAAGTTTGAGGGAAAGGAAAATCGATGAAGATGAAAATCAATAAAAACAAAAAGAAAGAAATAAAGAGGTTGAAACGAACCTGAAATCCATCGACGTTATTTCTGACATTTTCGACGGCTGCACCGTCCACGGCGACGACGCTCACGGGCCTCGGGGCATTCTCGGATAGGGCCCCGGCCATGGTACGGCCCTGAACATCGGACTCCACCGTAACCCGCCTCCTCGTTTCCCTCGAACTTCTTTCTCCTGCTATTCTCTCCCGTCTCCCTCGCACCCGCCCGTTTTCCACTCCCAGCTAGTCCCCCTCTCTTTCCTCGCCTCTTCCTGTGTCACTTTTTCACCGACTATCTCCCCTATCTCGCTCCTTTCTCTTCCAGTATCGTGTCTCTATTCCTCGCTTTCCGTCTCACCTTACCCTCGTCCGAGCACCTCCGCCTTCCCCCAAACCTCCCCCTCCCTCGGGCAACACTCTCGAAACTCTCCTTTTCCCTTTTTTCCCTCCGTTGCCCCACGTCCTCCCACGAGGTTCTATAGGTGGTCACGATTATCCAAGTCTATTTTCACGATCCAAAATTTTCTTCTTTCCGTCGTATTCTAGTTGCTATTCCGGGTACACTTTCTCAGCACCAGATCGTCTCAGTTTCCAACTTTATACGTTCTATCCTACCTCACTCCGTATTGCACCATAGTTAATCAATAATATTAAATTGCTCCTGTTTATTCTCGTAGAAAATCAAAGATTCGCGTAAACCTCTTTTTTTAGTCGATCGCTTTGTCGCTCGTTTCGCGTTTCCTCTCCACTTTGTTCCGTCACGCTACCATAATCGTCTTCCGTCCTCTCTCTTCGTCTATTTTAATGAAAGACCAGGTTTCCTCTCTTAGCTTCCTTCTTTTCCTTAATTCTCGCTTGTCCCGCTTTCTCCATGATTCTCAGCTTTTTGTTTCCCTACAATCCTGGAATTTCTTATCCTCTCCGACTCTTCGATCCCGGAACTCCTAGATCCACGATTTTTCAACGATCCTCGAGTTCCCTTCTTTCGAGGATGTTTCAATCACCTTCTTCAAATTCTCGAGTTACTTTTTTCAGTGATCTACTTTGAAACAAGTTCCAATTCCTCTATCATCTTGATCTTGGAGTTCCTCCTTTTCCGCGATCTTCATGTTCCTCTTTCTCAATTAATCTTGAATACCTTTTCCAGCTCGATTCTCGAATTCCTCTTTCTCGGTGAAGCTGCAATCCTTCTTTCAGCCTGCTTTTCGTCCCTCTCAGCCGAGGCGCTCCTGAGACTCCGTCCTTCGGCGGCTCTGTTTCCTACCAGCCGTGTTTCTCTTTTGCTCACACGAATCTCCCTCCTTTGTTCGTGGGATCGCCAGCCGAAGACGATGCAGCTTGAATGCCCTATCGTATACCTTTAACAACCACGCAGCTAATTCACCGAGGAATTACCCCCGGTCGATCGATCCACTGGTGTCAAGGAATCGTCCCTCTCTCCACCTTCGATCCCTCACCTTCCGATCTAGAGCTACGGCTCGATCTATTCGATCTGTTCAAAATGCACGTGACGTCCCCTCGTGCAAGCCTCGATCCGCCGTCTTGCCCTCGACGAACTGATCGTGCGCTTCTAGATCGGTCTTCTCGTTTTTTTCATGGCTCCAAATGATTGAAAGGACGATTAACGATGCTCAAGTCGTGGGTGGTCGAAAGCATTAAAGTCGAAGACGATCGAAAATTTGCAAGCTATAGAGGTTCGAGTCAAGAGTGAAAGACGTTCGAGTTCGGGAGAAACAAGAACGTTCGAGTCGAATACGATCGAGAGAGTTCACAAAATTCCTTCTCGCTCACGATGGACGACCGCGTGTTCAGTATATCTGTAAATGAAAACCGTGGACGTTGACAAGCGCGTTTCTTTATCGGCACCGACCAATTTTTCCTAATACGCGTCGCACCCACCGACTTATCGCGATATTTTCCATAGTATCGTTCAGCAACCGACTCGAGTAAAGTGTTTACGTGGGGAACGTTGACATGAGAACTCGTGAGTTTTAATAAATTTTAAAAGTCTGATAAATCTGTGTCTACAACAATCGTAACCGTAATTATCTGTGTAGATGTATAGCCAGTTTTGAGAAAAATATTAGTCACCTATTCTCGTCTTTACACTACAACCTCTGTTGAGGAAAGTATTCGATCAGCTCAGTCCATTGGACTGACGCTGTTTCCGATCGTTACATGTGCCTTTCTCTAAACAGTCTAACAATCTGCAGTACAACAACGGTTAAAATTGTTATTTTGGGAACATCATAACAAGTTTTATGAAAATCGGTAGGGGTCCCAAAGCTCCCCTTGTTGGAGACTAGAACGAGTCGACTGAAAGCACACATAGGGGAAAGTAGCTTCGAAAGAAGCACCGGTTGCTCGATCATCGATCTTCGTCGCCCGCTGCTACGATTTTACCTCGAACTACGCGCCTGCCTAGGTTCTCCGTTTAATCTTCTCGAGAGCAAGGCGTATCTTTAAGTTCAATCGGTTCGACTAGATGAGGTACCCGCACAGTCTGAGACGTGACACAGTTCTGCACGATACTGCTACGCAGGTCTGTCGATTTATTCTTTAACCCTCTACAAACTTTTTAACATCACCCCTTTTGTAGTATGATATAAAAAAAAAACAAGGAAAACTGATAGAATTAACAGAAGTAAATTTAGCAGTTATAAAACAACTTTTTGATACATTTCCTGAAACTTATCTTGCATTATAGGGATTTTTAATCGATTCTAAAGTATCAAAATAGAAACAAACCTAATACTATAAAAAATGTCCTATGAAAAATGTAAAGATAAACATCACGGAAAGCAATAGAGAAATCAGTAATTGAATAATATTTTATTCTTCTTGCGAATCGTAAAATTCTGGGTGTTAAAAAATCTCTGAAGAAGTTCGAAGCGAGCACGCTACTACTAGAAATCAGCATATCTGTTGTATTGCGGTGTAGAAATGTACAAAAGTAATCGCTTGCATTCGTACGACGTACAAATCAGAGCAGATGTTTGTAGTTTCGCCGTATTTATCGTCCAATCGATATACGCTCGATCGTAACGAAGAAAGTATCGTGCTTCGAACGATCGCGATTCCCCCCCTCATTTTGTCGATATTTCTCTACGACGTCCCGTTTCTCTATTCTCAACGAAGACGCGAATCGACCTCCATGTAGATTCTCGTGCCTCTATCGGCACATAAATTTCCTACGACATTTCCCGCGAGCTTTGCCGGATAAAGGAGCAGGGCCGAGACTCTAACTGTATGGCGACGTTTACGTTGCAAATTACCGTCGCGCTCGCGGCTGACCGTTTTGAGAAACGGTACTCTTCCCCAGCTTGGGTTTCTACTTCTCTCCCCACGATGACAGGTGATTCGGGGGGCGAAACGTCGCGAGTACGGGTACCGTTCGGCACGGTCGATGAAACGGAAACGAAATAAGCACTTTGAAACGCCCGAGGTCCATCGACTGGTGGCAGCTGTGCAACCGCCAGTATCCTCCTCGATCTTATCGTTCTATTCGATTCGTGTTACTCGATCGACACCGGTGTGTCCCACGGAAGAAAAAACCTCGTTGTGCTTGGATACTCAACAAAAAAACCAAGAAATTTAACCAGAAAATCACAGTTTCTTCGTACAGCGCGAACTATTCGCGATTCGCACAATCGATCGAAGCAGGAAACATCGGCCGATTGACGAGCCACGTTTTCGGAGCAGCTTAAAAGGATCGTCGCTCCTTTCGTGGACGGTGCTTTCAGCGTATTCCTCAGGATGCTCGGCGAGTACGAATCGTATGGATAAACCGGTGTCCTCCTCCTCCTCCTTCCCTTCCCCCCGCGGGAAATGAGCGGAGGAGTTTCAAGAAGAAAGTCCACCGGTGGGAATATATACATATAGGTATCCGTGGGCTCACTCCGCGGGATTGATACGCGAGTTATCGCCGATGCACGGGATATTCACGAACGAGCTTCGATCACCTCGGTGCACCGATCACTGCGCATCGGCCGAGGAACCAAATTCCTCGCGCGACCGCAAAACCGACGCGATCCGTGCCAAGATAGCGGCTCCACTGAGGAACGGAGCGGCGCGAAGCCGCGAGCGCACCCACACCGACGATCGGACGACTGAGAACGGAGCCGCGCCAATCGCTGGTGGGCTGCCTCGGACGAGGATGGATATACGACGAGTACCGTGAATGTGACGAGGAGAAGAATAGTCCAGGATAGGGAAGGGTACCGATCCTCGTTCAACGTCGAGTAAGTTAACTTGTTCGCTTCGTTTTCAACGTCGATCAAACAGAATTGTTGGAATCGTCGATATAAATTTAACGTACCTATTCGGTTGATTTGCAACGAGTAAGTTAACTTGTTTGTTTCGTTTTCAATGTCGATCAAACAGAATTGTTGGAATTTTCCATGTTAATTCAAAGTACCTATTCGGTTGACTTGCCGTGTAGATGGATGGGATTTGTTTGGTTGGTTTTTGACGTTGATCATAGTGTTTGTACGATTGATTTTTAGTATGGATTACTAAGTTTGCATTGTTTAGAAGCTGTTATGATTTAGTTCGTTGTTTGAAGGCGGCGTGTAAAAACATTACGACATAGACGACATGAGGAATTTATTCAGAGAAGCGATAAACGAGATTGAAATTTGGATCCTCTGCGCGGAGTCGGTTAGCCATTTGTTTCATTTCTGCTGCAAGCGATAAAATCCTTTATCCTGGAATCAAGTATTTAAGTGATTGAAAGCAAGTATACGAGAAGGAATGGACTGCTGATGCGTATCCTACGATCGATCGTTTAACGTTCAATCTGGATCAGTAAAATGCTTTTCTCTGCGATATATTACTTTAGAGATCTGCATGCTGTATCACTGACGATGTACTATACAATTTGAAGAAAACGATTTAAACATGATGTAAAGGTTTTGTATCCGACGTTTTAATGTTGATGCTCGATATAAATGTTTAGCAGTCTATCGATTGGTCCTCGTTTACTTCAATTTAGGCGCAGATCGCGAGGATTATTGAACTGAAAAGTTGATCCATATACTCTACTGAGGATTAACAGATTTCTGGTATGCGCATCGCTTTGAAAAAATTAACAAATGTTGAACTTAAATTGGGATGTTTTCCAGTGAAGTTTCCAACTTCAACCATTACTATAGACTCAATTGGCTCTTGATGTTGATTAATGGATCTCTGTTAAATAAATTCAGACCTATTTTACGTTGACGAAAATTCGAAAAGTTTCAAAGCCATCGCTAGTTGGCAGAGAGAGAAAGGGGCGAAGGACGAGGAGAGGGAGAAAAAGAGGGGAGGGGGGAGGCGGATGAAGAAAGACACAGGATGGAAGGCACTGGCTCACTTTTCCGGCGCTCTTAACAGGTGGACTCGTCCAGACGTTTTCTCTACAATTTTTCGGAGCCATTTAGCTTTCAGCCAGCGATTTCGAACAACCTAACATTTGGGAAAGTTGCCATCGAGTACCCATTTTTATACGTGACACATTTCGTTCGTACGCTCACTTTTATGCTCTGTAGGTCCACGCCCCGTTGTTGATTTCATTTTTGACATCGACTTCCATTGAGCTGTAATACAAGAACCATGTTCTAGGGTGGGTTCGGAGTTACTACACTATAGTAGAAAGTCGCTTACAGTGCTGTTATTAAACCATATTAACCTTGAGCACAAAACTGATGTCTCATGATATTCTTTAACACAATGTGTGCATTTGATATTGCCAATTATAATTCTGGGAATAAATGCTGTTCTATGCTAAAAGGCTGGCGCGTCTTTCAATTCAAAGTCGTAATATTTTATTGTGCAAGGTAGAATCTTTACTACTCCAGGCATCACGATATTTCGACGCTGTCAAAAGTTTCGAAATGTCATGATTTTGTTCCTCTTCACTGTTACATAATTTCAATAAAATTATATGGCGTTTTATTTTATGTACACAAAAACTCACGAGTATCCTGAGTGTTTTCTAATGCGCTACCTCATTTGCTCCACTTCAGTGCCGCTCCTGGTATTTCCTCTACGTCACGGTGCTCCTTACGCGATACGAGGCCGCGGTAATTTGCAGAATCGGTTTAACTCGAAGCGTGTTCGAAGCGTGTACGCCTTTATCGAATAGATTAATTCCGATCTAAACTCGATAGCAACATCTATGCCATAAAAATCTTGCTTATAATAAACTCAACCTTATAAATCTTCGACAAATTACTTTAGCAGTTACATTTTGATCAACTCTTTAATTCGCTTTTCAAAAAATGGTTTCAAAAATATGATCAAATAGTAATATCCAATCTTCCAAATAAAAAATTGAGTAAGATTTTTATAACAGATTTATGGTCTACCATCCTGTACTCTCGATTAGTAATCAAGAGTTTGTAAATTTCAATTACTAAGTATAAAAAGCACCATACATAATGCGTCAAAATTATATTGTCCTATACGGCAAAGTTTAAAAAAACAGTAGATCAGAATATATTACAGATTAAGGAAATTGGTATTACGCAAGAAGGCATAATAGGGGCAAGTCCGTTCTATGTGTACATACACTTAACCTCCAGGGGCATTCCCATTTTCAGGCCCGATACATCGTCTTTGTATTCCACGTTACACTCGCCCAACCACGGAGCCTCACAGAAGCGTAAACTCAGTACCTTGAATTAACAATGACACGACCTCTGCTAAATTATAAAACAAAGCAACTCCAAGCTCTTTTGTGCGGTGTCCTGGGAGCTCGCTTTATTTCAACACCTTCTTACCCACGTTAAACGTAGGAACGGATATGAGATGATCCCCGCGGGACTTCGAAGCATACCTTTCTTCTCAAAGTTTCTCGTCTGCCATACTTCTGGATGTTGCAACTGTTGTTTAATTCCCTAAAAGTACCGGTGAATTTTTTAGAAAAAAAAACAACAAATTAAGAAAGAAATAAGTAAATATCACTTTAAGTAGTACTTCATAAATCTTCCGGCCGTCATAACACGGGCATAAATTGATGAGCAGCGTGTAAGTGCGTCAATTGGCTTTATTTAAAGATCAATCACCTCCGTCATAATCGTTAAACCAAATAATATATTTAACGCGTATTTAAACCAACATGGAAGGGAGAGGGGGTTGTACAATGCAGTTTAGGCGGGCATTGGGCTCGCTGGGCGAGACTGTAGCGACGCATACGTTTGTACAAAAACTATAACTAATTTAATATATATATTTGTATATGTATAACATGTATACACCATCTCGAAGCATTGTCTCCAGGAAGTTCTCGGTTAGCTGCCTACAAACTCGCCAGAAACCCAAATTCTGGCCCGAAACCGTGACGAGTAATTAATCGAGATGTTTTCGGTTTATGAATTCCACGCGAAAAATACTCGTCGGTGACTATTCTCATCTCATTCACGGTCCGAGAGCTCGGAGATTGGAGTGGACCTTTGGTCCGTTGCTCGCGTACCGATATAGAGAAATGAGAATTAAAAGTCTGGTAAGTAAATGAAATCACGGTTGCCTGATACCGCACTCGCCAACGTCTTCTTGATAATACGTGTGGTATATCGTATCCAAAAGACTGAAAACTCGTTTCATTTCGTTCGGCGATAAATATAATCCGTCTTTGCACATTAATCGAAATGAAACGGTAGACGGTTTGAAAATGTCAACAATCCATAATCCACGTTTTAAAATGTCTCCTAGGCTCCGTCCATTTTCTATTTATACTTAAATACATATTTAACGAGAAATGTAAATCACGTAAATTTGATTTTCGTTTTCAAATCTCAGTGACCCGCGGCATTGCAAAAAAAAGAAACATTGTACGATTTAACTTGCAACAAAGCTCACAAGTGAAACAGCGCCCGAAAACTATCGTGGATTATGAAAAGTCAAAGAGCGAACATAACTCACGTCGTAACCGAAAGAACAAGTGAACATCTTCGCCTACGAACTCCTAGCACCTCGGTACGTGCCATCCAATTTCATTGCTCGCCAATGGTATATACACACACACACACACACACACGCTATATACCTACAGTAGTTAACAAGACAAGTCTGCAGCCTGCACTGAGCAGCCTCAATTTGTAATCGATTAATCTTAAGTTTAAGTGTATCTCAAAGATTTTGTATATGTTCTACCGTGTGTTCCTTTTCCTGTCGGTGGAGCGTAAATGGATCCGAATGCCCCGTGCCGGGGCTAAAAATAGAGTGCGTCAGAGAAGTGGTGGTGTACAATTAAACGTTTCACTGTTAATCACGCACTTGCATCTCAGTCGGCGAGACTAGTCCTTACGGAAACGCGAATGGACCTTTAACACTGTAGGATTTGCGACGTTCCATTTGCAACCCCCGTTCTTCGCGAAAAAGCGCGGTAGATGATCATCGAGTACCGACAGATTCGGATCTTACTGGTTTATCCTCGGATCGTTAGATTATGATCGCAAAGATTTACACGGAAGTCTCAGTACGCACAAGGCATACGAATTTCGGGTAAGGAGCACCTGGGCATATGCACTGATGATATTCCATCGTTAAGATTACTTTGATTTGATACGTATGGATACTCTCCATGCTCACTCCTTCCCTGCCCTGCCTCGCCCGTCTCTCACTCTCTTTCTCTTACAATCTCTTCATTGTACACCCCTGGATGTACCATACGACGATAGCGAGTTACATACGTCACTATGTTTATTAGTACGGATAATAAATATAAAATGTTAATCGGCATACAGCACTCATGTATCTGCATTAAAACCGTATTGCCTTGGAATTTAATCAAGCAATCAAAAACTGTTCGCCAGGTTCTTTCTTAAACATACGGAACTTTTTTTCCCAGCTCGAGCGAAGGAAGGGGGCGAATTTTCTCATTCATCGTGCACCGACGTCATCTACCGCTAGAATGTAAACATGACGAGAAACGGTGATCGTCGTACGGTCTTTAATAAAGTTAAAAAAAAAAACTCGAATGCTGCGAAGACTTATTTCACCTTCTAAGCAAGTACTACAACAGAGCCTTTTCCTCTTTTGCCTCGTATCAACTGTAAGGAGCCAAACGGTCAATGAAGGTCCCGAATTTCTATCATGCTATCTTTCTACTGCCCTTTCTCTCTTTCTCTCACTCTCGCACACACGCACACACTCTCTCTCTCTTTCTCTCTCTCCCGTTCTCCCCCCCTCCCCCCTTCTCTGCCTCTGTTTCTACCAAAGGACGGAAGTGGAAAAGGAAAAATGCTAGCTGGAATGTACGTATATTTGTAGTTAATGAAATTCCCAGAGAAATGTGTGTCAGTCTTCGTGCCGTGTAAATGCTGCAGTGTACGTTTACTTTACAGTGCCGGACGACCTACGATACGGTGCCCTATCTCTCGTGTCACTTCATGGCTAGCTGTGGATTAAAATCATATAT
The DNA here is from genome assembly GCA_038496175.1 of Ampulex compressa. Classification (NCBI taxonomy): domain Eukaryota; kingdom Metazoa; phylum Arthropoda; class Insecta; order Hymenoptera; family Ampulicidae; genus Ampulex; species Ampulex compressa. The sequence continues at coordinate 151,872 of JBCFXI010000184.1, read as the reverse complement.
TTATTCGTCTTACGTCCTCTCAACCCATAGCAATTTTCTCCTTCCCTCCGAAACATTGATTTTCTTTTTTATCTGCGAGGATGGAGACATCCGGTCGTGATAACTTATATACAATGGACCAAAAAGCCGTCCAGAATATTGTCCGTTACAAAAGAAACAAAAAAAAAAACGTAATGGAAAAAAAAGGAAAGAACGAGTAACGTAATACTATAAGTACCTCGGTGAAGTACAGGAGATACAAAAAATTGTGCATCGTTGCGATATCTCTGGAAACTTCATAGGAAGTCCGTAACGTCTCGTTAGAAAAGTAAAAAGCTTCCCCCCTCCCCATAAGAAAAAGGAGAAACCTAGGGAGAACAAAGTGTTGACCTCGTCGAGGAAATGAAATGCCGGTTACGCTGCATCGTCTCGTACCGTCAAAAACGAAGCCTTACTCCACCCGTGATAACTTATATTAATAGTATCCTGAGCCGGTACAGCGCAACTCGACGTAACGTACGCCCGATCGGCAAACACCTTCTTTCGCGTAGGGGCCTCAAAATCTAAAATTCTGGCCCTATTAACCCTTTCGTTATTAATACCAACAACAGTCGTCCTCCAAAGGATCACCGAGTCCTAATGCCGATCATAGTCCTTAACACGGAAGAGCATACATTCTCTATTGCATATGAACAACGTACATACGATGTAACAGTTTCGGCGACAGTAAATGAATTCCACTCTTCGATCCTCGAATTTCGATATGCCTGCTGCTGGCTATTCGTACAACAGTACCTCGAAAGGGTTAAGATTCCTAATAATCGTTCCTCCAAGCTACACTTTAATTGCGCCGTACGCCTATGGAAACCGCTAAGCTCTGTATTCTCTGTATGGCAACGCTTAGTAGATTAAAAAAGTGCAAACGAAGGCAGTGACGATTATGAGTTCAGGCCCTGGCGTTTTTCTTCCTCGAGCATCGCGTCGAGCTCGTCGGTCAGATTGGCAAGCATGTTTCCGATGTCGTTCAAAACGTCCGCGGGTTCACCGCCGCCCGTACGATGCCCAACCACGCCGATACTCCCGCTGGTATTACCCGAGGCGTATTCCTGGGCGCGAGCTGCTCTCTGCTTTATCGTGCCAGCATTCTCATTGGCGAACGGCAGCGAATCTGACTCCGTACTGGAACTTGACTGCGACCAAAATCGACAATTTCGTTATTCATCTCTCTAATTTATAAAATCACGTAATTATTTATAAATGTATTTATAAAATAATAATTATAATAATATTGATCAAACTTGTGTTGTGTCAAAATAACCCTCTTTGGTTTGTTGGATTTTCAGCATCGACTACTGAAGTCATTTGCCTTAGGACCAACTATTTCATATTTTTTAATGTTTTAAATAAAATTAACGAATCCGTTACTCAATATCTACAATTTTCAAAATAATGATCTCTTCTTTGATCCTCTCAGAGTAACCGTTTTTTGTTTGTTTGTCCCTTTAACTTTTCGAACTGACTTCTAAGATGCTATAGAATTTACTGTTTTAACCTCTTTGTTGTACGCAATAAAAACTATGAGAGCTACGGTGATATGGTGGATAGAAGCTCAGATTTCCACACGGTAGACACGGATTCGAATCCCTCTCATCACCTCTAGTTTCCCATGTGTTATGTACACTGCAGCTTTGGTGGTTTCGGAACTCACTTTAAACAGTACATCCTAGGGTAAATGACCTTAGCAGTCGGTGTCAAAAATAAATTTAAAAAATAAATAAATAAATGAATAAAAACTCTACCAGAAGGCTAAATAAATTATCAATTTGAGAAACGGAGAATACCTTGAAACTGGCATCGGAACCGTTACGGTGCTGCAAAGCGAGAGAGGCTATCAGTTCGTGTTCCTCGTTAACGTTAACGCTAACGCTGCCCCATGAACGGGACATGGAGGAAGGCGGTCGATTTATCTGCGGCGGAGTCGATGGCGCTGGCGCAGGCGCTGGTGGTGGTGGCGGTGGATGGTGAAGCAAATGATGATGCTGATGATGATGAATGTGATGATCCTCGCAAGAAGCGGTAGGCACTGGTCCGCTGCAGTCTATGACAACGTCGCCTACTCCCGATCCGCCAACAACCGAGGACCCGCCGGTATCTCTGGAACTTTGTCGCCTCGGCGGTGAGGGAGGGCAACGTTTTGGAAGATGAGGACTGCTCTCCAGTCCGTACGTTAATTGATACTTGTTGTCGAAGTCCCTCGGCAGGGACTTGAATTGCCCCGGCGTCGCGGTGACCTAAATGCGCGAGAGAAAAACTCAGAGGTAAAAGAAGTCAAAGTGGAAAGACCGAATGTAACAGGCGAGATAGAGTTGCGTTGAATTTTATACCTTCTCGATTTATCCGTAGTAGTTAATCAATACAATCTTACGTCTGAGGCAGTACGTACTACGTTTTAAATGTAATCAATATAAAAAAAAGTAATGTTCGCTTCGTGTCCTGAAGTGCATCTTGATTTCATAAGCGTTAACACCTTACGTTCTCAGTACACATGCCAGATATATTGCTAAGCGTATCACCGCTAATGAAGAAGCTTGCCAATATTATCTTATAATTTTAGTACAATACATAAAAAAAAAACAACTTAAGTTTAGAAGTGCCATCCGAAGTCCATAATAAATTCTATCTTTTTCTCTCATTGCATATACCAACAGGTAAAAACCGAAACCGAAAATGTTTAGTTTGTAGTAAAAATGATAAAAGATCGGAATCACGATATGAATGTAAAAATCGTAACGTTGGTTTATGCAGAGATCCTTACTTTAGAATATATCATACAGAATTATGTTATTACTTTTTGCATATTAACATATTTACTAATTTGCGTTACATTATTAATTGTATTAAACATTTACTTGAACTCTTGCAAATATTTAAATACCTAAAGATATGTAAACTGTAACTGGTCCAATGCTTTTCGAATAGATAATATAATTTCGTATGTCTTTTCATATTAAAGATGAAAACTCTATTTGTTTTATTAAAGCAACGATCGTTTTATTAAGCACAGTCATTATTTAAGACTTAGAGAAACGTGTATACAAAAGTCAGGCACACTACGCACATTTCCGGCATGTGCTTCCGTTCAGCATCGGCTCTTCCGCAAACTGGGGTGCCAACGCGAAAGGGTTAAAGATCCTTCAAAAAGAAGGCATCATCGAATAGAAGGTCAACGTGCGTCCCTATCTCGAATAATTGGAAGAGTGATTATGAGCGATACCTTGGCAACTGGTCGTGGACGAACGAGGCAGTGTCTGGGTCGCGGAAGCGTACCGCCGCCGGCGTCGACGGCCAAGGCGTCATTCGTGGGCGTGAGGTCGCCGTCCTCGAAGCTCCGCGGACGCCAATCGAGGGGCTGCGGGTGCGACTGCGGCGCAGGCGATGGCGGATACCCGAGGGGGGCGTCCTCCAAGCTCTCGAGGGACTTTCCCCGCGATCCAGCGCGGCCTACCGTGCCATAATCGGCCGGCAGAGCCGCGTACATACTTCTCCAGGCGGTACCCGAGCTGTTGTCGCCTCTCTGGAAGGACCTCAACACGGGGGACGAACAATCCTCGTCGGGCGAAGGCAAGTCCGGTCCACCGCGCTGAATAACGACGTCCTGAAAGTGGAAAACGCTGTTAATAAAACATGCATTATGATAAAACATTTTCCAAACCAAAACAATGGATAACGAAAGCAATGCAGTTTCTTAAATCAAGTGACCTTAGCGGTTGATACCGAAAGCCAAACAAACAAAACCATGGATAATTCATGGACGAAGGTGAATTTCTAAGCGAGTTGTTATTCCGTGATGACGCGATGGGGCCTGACGATATGTCAGATAACGTCGATCCATGGATTAGCGTAAGTCTTTTGAAGCGTTGAATAACTCCCCGTGCAAATGAGTAGCCATAATCGCGGAATTTTTCGAACGATCGAATATTCATGACCACCGGCGGTCGAACCAGGAGTTATGGAACATGGCGGATAATGAAACGGGGACAGGTTCTGTTGCATTTCGTGCGGTGGTTTGATTAATGGAAATTGAGTGTCTTCGCTTACCTGCGTGTGCCCAGGATGCGGCGGGAGTCGCGCGAGGTCCAAGGGCTGTATACGCTTCCCGGCGCGTATGTCCTTGACTCTCTTGATGGCCAGGAGCAGCTTCTTCTGGTGGCCAAGACGCACTATGCCGATGTCCTCGAGGTCCTCCCAAGTGAGGGTCGTGACGTCCTCGACCGAGCGCATACCCTGTTGATGAAGAGCACCGAGGTATTCCTCGAGTCTGAGGAGCCTTAACCATTCCTCCAGAGAGCCCGGCACGTGCTCCGGCAGGCCGTCCCCTATGTTCAAATTGTCTATCTCCGCCTTCAGGCGCTTTCTGTGGTTCGGCTTCTTAATTCCTGAAAAGTACACGATCGATTTATAGCGGTTTCAGCCACGAACCCCGCCGACGACCGACATTCGGAACTTTCTAATCGCACGAATTGTTCGGATCTTTATCGAAGACCGTGCGCTGTGCTTCCGCTTGATTCGGGAGAGAAGAAAAATGTCTGATCGGCTTGTAAATGAGTACGGAACGTGATGTAACCGTTAATCGGGATACACGGATTTTTATCGTATCGTGGGAGATCTTCGTTCAAAGATAAAACTTTATATCGAATTTGAAAAAAATTAGGGTTAAAAAGTTTACCATTAGTACGAATCAGGATAGTGGTGTCTATGTTTATCACACGTTAAAAATGTAGTGGTTTAATCATAAAAAGTGTCGTACATTGTACATGGTCGAACACGCTAACTATGAGGTAGCGAGTCAAGGAAGGTCGTGAATCGTTTCTCAGGTATTTTAATACATTCTTGCAGGAAAAATGCCTCGTTCTACATCGCGATCTGCAGGAATGCAATCTCAACGTTGAACGAATGCTAGTCAGACTTCAAAGACTGCCTTTTACCTCGTATTCATTTTTTCTGTTTTTCTTTGTAAAGTTACATATCCCACACATCTTTTTTGTGAACCGAATAGAATAACAAATCATCTACAAAAGAACGAATAAAAGATAATTTGTCCATAATGTTAAACAACTTAATAAAAGACAAAATAAAAAGCATCGAAAGATCTAGTGATCTCGTAATAAAAGTAAATGACTCGGAAAATATTAATTGCATGGTAACAAGCATGAATCATTTTGTAATGACGAGTCACGTCGTTTTCCTCGGTTAACAAGTTAATCATAGAAATAACTCTACTCGTTCACGACGATGCTAGAGCATGTTCAATTATAGCCGTGGGATTCTCCAGTACATTACGCGTAACACTAGCACGGCCTTAACTGGAGGAAGCAAACAAAGGAATTGAATCCCTGCCAAGCAGAAAGTACTTACCCATTACCTAGATTTTATAATAATATTTTCCACCGTTATTAGATAATACCAGTACTACCAAAACAAATGAGGAAATGGCTGCTCAGTCATTTATTAAAAAAAAGAGCCAAACTTTATAACTATGCATTTTCTATAGTCTCTCACAATTTTTCTATAACATTTATGTATCACTATCCTGATTTATTGAAATTTCTTCTTTATCTCCGTTTTTTTTAAATATATATGTCATAATTAAATATGTTAACCAAAAAATACTCAGCCATAGATTATACTCCATACGGGCTTTTCAAATTAAATTCACCCTTTTACAAATCATGTACTTTTACATATATATCATATTTAAAAAACATCAAACATGTTAATTACATAGTAAAAGATAAAGAACTGTATTATAATTCATACAATTACATAATTACATCTAGGAAAAAAGGTATGTATAAATACTGCGTGCAGATAGTTCAGTAATTCAATAATAACAATAATTTAAGGAAAACTATTTGTAGGTTAGGTTATATATATATCAAATCATCTTCATATGTAATTACGTAATTGTATGAATTATAATAAAATTTTTTATTTTTCACTATGCTTTTAACATTATTTGATGTTTTTTTAAAATATAATAGATATGTGAAAGTATTTAATTTGCAAAAGGGTGAATTCCCTTTGAAAAACCTGTACCGAAATCCTTCAATGTTTTGTGCATACTGATAAACCATAACTGGCGTCAACAAAGAGGGAAATCCGATTTCTGTAAGGCATAAAGTACTCACCTATAGCCGTGAGATCCTCCGGTGTCATGCGCGTAATAGTAGCAAGGTCATAACCCGCGGAAGCGAATAGGGGAAAGTACTCCTCGAATTGGAGCTCGGTCAGCCAAGCATGAACGACGTCGAGATCCGCCGGTCTGTCGGGGTGGCTCCCGAGGGAACTGATGGAGCACCTGGGGGACGATGCAAGAGCACCGGGTCCCCTTGGTCCAAGATGATACCCGGATGCCCTTCCAGAGTCTAGCGACGCGGTAGAGTGCCTGGAGCCTGAACCTGAGCCCGAGCTGCCCGGACTGTCCCGTCCCGGGCTTTGCGTCATGTCGATGCCTACGGTCGATTATTGCACGATCAAACATTAGATTGCCAAATTTGTGTAACACTCAATTGCACGTAAAAGCGAGTACACCGTGGTCTATTCACTTGCAAAAATTTTTGTCCCAATTTAATGAACGCTTTGAGATAGAAATTACCCGGAATTCCTTCCAAAAACGCAAGCTCTACGTGTTTTGATTTGAAACTGATTTAAATAAACCCCGGGTGTTTGCTTAAACCTCGAGCTTGTCTTGCATAACGATTTTGAGGAAATTCTGCGGTGTATCGTCGTATATTAAGACATCGTACGATGTTATTCCTTTTCGCATTTAAACGGATCAACAAGTAGAGCTGGTTCTGGTACCGATCGACACGGCTTTTTTTTGGAAATAACCTAGCCTTGCTTTTGACTTTTATCCGGCAAAGTTACGATGACTCTAGGTAAGTGTCGTAACCGGTTCCTGTTTCTAGTTTCTGTACTTAGCGTGTTGAGGATGATTCGCGAATAAGACCGTGTGGAGTGACCTCCATTATTGAACGGCCACGAGGTGTCCGAACGAGGTGAGGTACCGCGGTACATAAGGTGTTCCATTTCACTCGATCCAGCCGACTTTCTCCAAAATTATCGAGCGTATGCAAAAAAAAGTTTCGGATGCAAGTTTTCTGATCACTCACACTTTACAATTGAGTTATAACGATCTACGCTCGTATTAACCCATTATTTACCATTGTACCTTTTTTGAGACGCTTGTCTTTCATTTATTTTTACCTAAGAAGTGGAACATTTAATTTTGATTGTTGTACCTAAACGTTCTACTGATCGCTATAAAAATTACAAACTCAATCAAAATATTTTCTCCTCCAATTAGCTTACTGCAAACAATGAATTAATTACTACATTTTTAGATTTCTACTTGGTTTTGGCAAATAATGGCTTAAGTTTAAACCTACACGACATTGTTGAAAGTATTACTCGTTGTTGAAAGAAAAAAGGTCCAAGTGGGAGCACCCTGTATATGGAAAAGACTCGAATCGAGAAAGCGTTAAAAATGTGCACCTTGATCCTCGGCATGGGCGTACTTGCCGACGACCGGTGGGAAAGCAAAGCCAGGGTGGGTAAAAATAGGTCCCGGGCTTTTTCCAGATGGCATCCCATAGGAGCCGTCGTCCGTTGTTCCACCGGTGCCGCTTCCTGGCAGAAAGCAGCTATCCTCGCTGCTCGCGTATCCAGCCGAGCCGAAGGAGGAACCGGAATGCCGAAAGACATCGGGTACGGCGGGCGGTGCCACTTTCTTCGCTTGGGTCACGGCTTTGGATGGCCGGCTCATACCGCCAACTGTGCAAAAATGCATTTTATTAACTCCTTAGTCGGTATAAATCTTTGGATGTTTATTTCGAGTATACTCATAACTTTTTAAACGACGAATATAATTTTCATGCGAAAACAAAACTTTACGTTTGTGATATAAAATAAAAGTTAGGTAAGCTAAAAAATGTATTTTCAATTTTAATACATTTTTAAATCTTTAAAAACAAAAAAAATAGGAAAAACAGTCGTTTGAGAAAAAGTAAATATGCAGTAGTAGATGTATGAATGCTATAAATAGTGTTAATGAATTTTTTATCAATGAAAACATAAATTTTAAAAAAGCTGAAAATTTTTCTATTTTATTATAATTAATTTTAACTTTTAGTAAGTGCATTTCATCTACCTTTGTCTTAAAAGATTAACTGTATCACTTTTACTTGCAAAAATCTGCTAAGCGTTAAAAAAATAATAAAGAAAAAAAGCTAAACCAAGTTGGGACGTGTGCGCCGCCGTTTATACAAATAAGTTTACAAGTCAAACGCAAATCATCAATTCTCAAAAAATAATAAAAATAAGTCAATTTTTCATATCTTTACATCGTTTAATATCCCTATAATGCGTAGGTATACGTATGTAACTGTACAGTAATATCCCCATTAGTGTAGCCTAGGTAGGAATGTAAATTTTCACCTAAATCGAAAGGGTTTCCAAAACGAAAGGGGCCACAAACAAAAGAGACAGATCAAACACGAGGTAAGACAAGCCAGACATTTAATATCTAGTTTAAAAAGTATTGTCATTAACTTTTTCAATTTCATTTTATTTAATCAGGAATATATTTTGACGTGTTAGTGAGATTTTGCCGATCAAAATAAGACCAAACGCAATATAATTACGGCCATATTTACTTATTTAATATGTATTTAGTAATACATTTCGTAAAAAAATAAGGAAATCCAAAATAAGTAAATGTACTCATAATTACATTGTATTTGTTCCCATTTTGATCATAAAACTCTGACCAATATGTTAAAAAACATTTTAGATAAAAAAATGATATTATTGCATTAACATGTCAAGCGCCACTTCAATCACCGGTGACCACCAGTCTGTCTACTATTCGTGCAGGCCATATTAGTGCGTATTGTACATAACCTCTTCTACATTTTCACGTTTACGGGTAAAAAAAATTTTCCGCATTACACTTGAATAAGAATCACAAACCACTGACTGAATATAAAGCATTTTTGAAGTAATACTTTAGAAAGCTAAAGTGGAATGAATGAGTTATGTGATAGAGTAACTTTGCGTATAAGATAAATGTAAACAGCGTGAAAATTAAATTTTGTGTATAAGATGAAGCTAAATAACGTTAAAGCGTGTTGCAAACATTTAGCCCCATCGCAATCTAAACAGATTCCCGGCCGCCAGCATATCAGCGAAATACGAGATCGCGGGCTAAACAGAAAGGAAGGCAAAAGGAGCTTGACACTTAACGTGTTAAGAACTATCGGGCCACGAATTCTTCTCAACACTCTTCATTACACTAAACGCACGAATCACTTTCTGGAAATATTTATGTATAGCGCATATATACTTAACGAAAAAGAGGGCTAAGAAGATATGTCAGCAAATCGATAGGATGATTTACACACTGCAATAAAATCATGGAAAATCTAAAAAAAAAATGCTCCTCTACGAAGTACAGCAATTTTTCCAAGAAACCACTAACCGATCAATTTGATCACTTCGATAGGTTTAGTATTAAAGCCCTACCGTACATCATATTGTGTATTACGCACACGCTTGACTGAGTCCGAAGCAGATAACATAGGCGTAGGAGCAGGGCAACGGTACTACGGAGGGCGACTCTAACAAAGATGTTACTATACTTACGTATAGTGGACCCGATAATTAAACTTTCCATGGCATCACATGTGTGTGACACCAGGCACTCAATAGCCAACTACGTTGTCACAGATATATGATATGCTAGTGCTAGGAAACATGTTTAATTACAGGAATTATAATCGTCGAGATCCAGAATCTGCAGACTAATTGCATGATGATACACCGCTGAGTGTCGCCGGTTAAGGCGTGCGTTATCAACGCGTATTACTTTTCATCTAAGCATTTCTGATAATTTATATTAATCCCACGAGCTGCCTTTAAAAAACATATACATAATTCTAAATGAATACGTGTTTCAAGTTTTCATAACTCGAACATTTAATAAGGAATGAAAATAAAAAGAAATTCAGAACTCTTAGTAGAGTTTAACGCTAAAACTGCCACACTAGTCAAAATGACTGGTTTGACAACTTTACTTTAAAATCCCAACTTCATGTTATATTTTTTCTCCGCAATGATGTAATAACTTTAGCAGGGATAGCTCAATGAATAATATAATAAACTTTAATTTTGTTTTATTTATTTAAAATAAAAGTAATTTTGTATCATAGGTATCTATCAAATTGACTCGTACTAGTCAAAGCATAAAAGTGTTCTATAATTTGTTTACCGAAAGCGGACTTGTTTATTTAGATGAGATATTAGATATCTTGATAAATTTATGGGTGCCATACCATGAAACTTTGTCACGCGGCACATCTATTTTGGCGCTAAAACATAAACATAGCCGTAACGCAACGTATAATGTCTTACACGGCATCAGAAGCCTCTCGAGTTTTGAGTAAAGAATGGACCCCTACAGAAACAAAATTGAAAGCATTCCTTGAAATATTGTACGCACGGGGAACATATGAAGCGAAACATTTGAAACTTTCTTATTTGTGGAATACAAAATAGGTATCAAGTTTCTTTTCCAGCACAATAAGTCAGAATGAGCTTGTTGAAATATTGAAATTTATTCGATTTGACAAAAAAGATAATACAAGTCGACGTTTGAAAAATGAAAAATTTTCACCAATATCGGCCATATGGGATAAGTTTCTTGAAAACAACCAGAATTGCTATAAACTTGGTGCCAACATTACAATAAACGAGCAACTTTTCCCAACTAAAGCTAGATGCAGGTTTACGCAATATTTACCAAATAAACCTGACAGATTCGGAATTAAATTTTAGCTGGCATCCGATGTTCAAACGAAACACGAGCAACATCGCAACCTCTGCGTGATATTGTGGTACTCAAACTTATTGAACCGTATTACTATGAAGGGCAGGATCATAACGACCAATAATTTTTTTACAAGCTTGTCGCTGGCATATAAATTATTATTTAAAAGAACCACACTAGTTAATAAACGGAAACAAAAGAGAACTACCAAAAATGTGTAAAATGAAAAAAGATACCATGGCCCGTTTTTCGTCGCTGATGTATCGAGCAAACGAGATTACATTCACAATTTATAAAAGTAAGCTGAAGAAGAAAGTTTTTATCCTGGACGCAAAACATAAAACCGTTAAAGTTGGAACAAGCGAAAATGGTCTACCTGAAACGATTGAATTTTATAATAAAACAGAATTTGGGGTAGATATAGCAGACCAAATGGCAAAAAAATATAGCGTAAAGTCGAGATCAAAAAAGTGGCCACATCAAGTATTTTTTTTAATATTTTAGTTTTAGCTGGCATAAATGCCTGGATTGTATATAACGAAATCACGAGTAAGCAGGTATCTGGAAAAGATTTTATGTATCCATTAGCAGGTAAACTTGCCACTGACAATGTAAAATCACGGATAGAACTAATAGCATGCGTTTTAAGGTACGTAAAGGAAGATAATCTTGTAAAATCTTCACCATCTTTGTAAGAAATATGTATGCGGAAAATGCACGCAGAAGAAACATTACGTTTGTGAAAAAGATGGCGAATGGTAACTTTTGTATCTAATAATTTAAGTTATATTTGTATTTTATTTATTCCATTACGCTTATTACTATTATTATCTTATACTTCTCATACGTTATCGTATTTACCAATGGAAATTTATTTTAATAGTCTTGTTACCAAAGATTTTGCGACTAAATATTCTTCATTATTGTACTTATTACTATTATATAGTTTTCATGATCTCAGAACATGGAGTTCCTTTTGTAAGATTATAATAAATCAATAAAGATAAAAATATTCTACTATTACGTACTTTTTAAAGACCAATCATTTTGACTGGTGTAGTAGAGATTACTATGTCTCAACTGTCGGTAATTCCAGTATTAATTAAGTACATTGTTGTTGGCGTAAAGCAGGAACTGGTATAGCTATGATGCGCGCTATCGTACCGCAATGCCGTGAGAAATACTAATTTACGATGATCGATAGTAAACCTTGAAAATTTCTTGATTCGCCGCCAAAAGATCTATTTTTCCACGTCTGCATTGTAATTTTATCGCGTACCTCCTGCGGACTCAAATATACATTTTGTGCAGCGTAACACTTTAGAAGTCGCCAGAGAATGACGATTAATGTCAGAACTACAGTCCACCGGTCCGACGTACATATTTAGGCATAATACTATCTATATCTTAGCAAAAACAAATAATGGCAAATAGCAAGTAAATAAATTTATTCAATCATGTACATACAGCATCAAAATAATATATTTTCAAAAAACGTGACGTCATGAATTTGGGACACTTTTAAAAGAAATTATAACCCTGCCATTTTAATTGCTTTCTAAGGTCTAGTATCAATTCGCATATTGTCGCAAGTTCAAAGTTCGCCACTATCGCGTTCATTTATTCACCGTGGATACAAAATTAGGCGAGAAATGGAGAACTGTCGAGACGATAAAAACCGGCAGTCTACCGCGGCTGAAAAATTTCAGACGAAAAATCCGTTAAGAGCGGTGGCTCTCGCACGGAAAGAAGTACTACGTGTACGAGTTGCATGGAGAAGGGAACAAAAGGGCTTCTCGAGGGCGCATCTAATTCCAGCTTGGAATCCTCTCTTGCGCGCCTTTCGCCTCCGGACATCCCGGAAACCTGCGAGTTTATTGTCTCAAATGCTTTCGTCGCTGACCAAATATGCTCCGCGTCGGTGAAAACAAACTTAAGGAAGCGTCAATCAGTTCTTCCTGGAAACCCGTCAAAAAGCACCGACGTGTAAGCAGAATTCATATAATCACTTTCGTGAAAATTTTCGAACCAAGCACGCTTAAATAAATCCTTTCTAC
>JBCFXI010000184.1:0-138852 GCA_038496175.1 Ampulex compressa | reverse complement strand
CAAAACCATATCGATTCAGCAAGAAGGCAATGCTCTGTGTTTGGTGGGATCAGAAAGGTGTGGTGTATCACGAGCTTCTAAAACCTGGTGAAACTGTTAATACTAATCGCTACAGACAACAAATGATCAATTTGAACCATGCATTGATCGAAAAACGACCCGAATGGGCCAGAAGACACGGCAAAGTAATTTTGTTACACTACAATGCACCTGCATACAAAGCAAAACTGGTTCAGGATACAATCAAAGCACTTGGCTGGGAGCTGCTACCCCACCCACCCACCGTATTCACCAGACTTGGCCCCTTCCGACTACCATTTGTTTTCATCGATGGGACACGCATTAGCTGAGCAGCACTTTGATTCCTACGAAGAAGTCGAAAATTGGGTGTCCGATTGGTTTGCTTCAAAAGACGAACATTTCTATTGGCGTGGCATCCACAAATTGCCAGAAAGGTGGTAAAAATGTATAGAAAGCAATGGTCGATACTTTGAATAAAATTTGTTTACTTTCCCATTCAAAATTGGTGTTTCATTTTCACAAAAAACGCCACTTCATACCGGTACACCTGATATACCATTGTATAATTAGGCATAACTAACTTCATAGCCAAACGCTTACTTGGTTGTCCACTGAAATAAAACTGAGACTATCAGGAAAACTCTATCGTGTAATTAATTTTACATACGAAAAATAAAGGTGATTTAGTAAAGCATAGTATATCTATAACAAAACCGCAATTAAATGAGTTGAAAAAGGTACTTGATAATATTACAGTTACCCATCGCATCAGTCTCATTATTTACATCCTTTACAGATCTCCAAAATTCTTATCGTTTAATACAAAAAATAACGGAAGACATAATTTAAAGGTGATTGTAGTATGCATTAAAGAGTTATCGATATAAATGAATGTATGTCGCATCGGCGAAATTACTAGAGAACGAGAGGACCCAGCAGCAGGTCCCACAACCCCACAAAGATGGGTCATCAACCTTCTGGGGAGGTAATAAACGCGTAAGATAAGAGCAGCGCTAACCAAATTACAGTAAAGACAAGAAGCTCGTGGCACTTGAGGTAAAAAGGCCGTTTGGCAATGTGATTAACGTCATTCTTTCACAACATTCCTTAGTCGTAGGTGGACAAAAAGCTAGCGTAGGTGTGAAAGGAACCTAACACGAAATATGGAGGGACGATGGGCAAGGTGTGTTGGATGAAAGAGAGGGTTGAGAGGAGGTCAAAGTCAACGGACTGTGTCAATTCATTGTGTAAACAGAGAAAACTCAAAGCCTGGGCGGGACAGGAAGACAAAGAGGGTTCCTCTGGACCAAGGTACTCTAAGAAGACATCGATATGGTCAACTGAGAACAACATAACTGACAAATTTTATACTTCTCAATTTATGTGCACAGGTTCTAAAAAATCATCCCTATTGGCTAATGTATCTGGATTCTTACTTGTTTCTTGTAATCTACATGTTTGAAATCACCGTGCCTGCTGACAAATTGTAAATACATCTTACAATGATAGGTACAAGGACAAACGATCTTAGCAGTTGAATCTGAAAATCAAGCGAATGATTCGTATATAATGTACAGGGAAACAAGGTGATTACACAACTCTCCTTCGAAGTTTGCAAAATAAGCTTCGAATAAACTTCGCAATCATCGATTCAGATGATCAAACTATTCCTGACAAAAGGTACTTGTTTCATAATAAAGAATCTCTTAGAGTAGAACAACCTCTGGCCTGTCGATCAATTTCGTTGATACGCGCAATTATACCAATAGAGAGAGAGAGAGAGAGAGAGAGAGAGAGAGAGAGAGAGAGAGAGGCGCTCGTGAAAATAAAGTGGAAACAAGCGATCGGTCATTATACTACCTGTCAGCCCGAAGAGCACAGTTTAAAAATTTCGCCTTTTACAGGCTATTGATGAGCTCAGAACGTACGTGCCAGTTTCCAGATTACTTCTACGAAAGTCCCTTTACGCGCGATGGGACTTACAATGCGCTTACTGTGTGAATACCTTGTGCCTTTATACCGGCCGTAATTCATGACTGGTGGCTGAAATTAGAGCTGGGATACAAACATCGATTCATCGACAGTCCATGAGGAGCGAGTCTTATTGTATCGATCACATAGATGAACGAGGATTTTATGCACGGTTAGAGAGACAGGCTCCAAGTGGAACGTTTGTCAAAAGCCCAGTATAACAATGGCAGGGAAACAATATGCGTGTACTCAGATTATTATATTTAAAAATAGGCAAGACACGTACTTGCTTGTTTAAATTCGTAGATCGTAAACTAGCGTAAATAACTAAACAAAATTGTTCGAAATAAAAATGTAAGGTAGTATGCAAATACACTTCGTTAAACGACGATGGAAAAGCGGTATCGAATGATGCATATAATTCACAAAGAAAGTTGAACAAAATTCTAAATTCCGAATCAAAGAAGTATTTCAGGAGACGAATAAAAACACAAGTAAATTAGTGTTGTCTAAATTTCGGGCGAAAAAAATATACAATACCCAACGAGCAATAAATTTATCAAAATGCAGCACATACTCTTCAGATTGAAAACTAGAAATCAATTAGTATGCGTAATTTGTTAAACGATGATGAAGAATGACTAGAGTAATCACCAAAGAGCAAGAATATCGCAAAAAATATTTAGACGAAGATCAATTTCTCCGAAAACGAGTAATAAAGCGAATCGAATAAATTAAATACTCCGCGTTTGGACGAATGAAATTTACGGCGATGCCCGTAATGCGATAAACTTGTGAAAATCCAGCACGTACTCGTGCGCGGTGAATCACGACAAGCGATTGCGACGACTCGAACCTATCAAAGAATTACGGCGTAGGCGTTTCCCTCCGTTGCATGCAACACGTGTCGTGTGATATTTAACGTATCGTCACGTGTCCCACGTGCAGCATATATCGGCAGCACAGATCGACTTTCCAGCTGCCTCCTATCCTATTATGCATATACCTAGAGCTTCCTCGTAAATTTAAAAGTACTAAGATAAAATGGTGCTTGACATTATGAGAAAGCATAGTAATAATATTGAAACGGAAGGTTAAATAAGTTATACAGAAAAATGTAAGAATAAAATAGAATAAGTGGGAAAAGTGTAATAAATAAATAATAAGAAATATATAATAAAATAAATAAAATATGACATGGTCGACGAGGGTGGTAGTTAACGAAGGTAATTGAACCAACGGAGGGCAGTGCTTATTAGCGAATTGGAACAAAGAAAGGGACTCGTTTCGTTTACTTCCCTTCTTCCTTCTTTGCTGCCCTCCTACTTTTTTACCTTCCATACCATTCTTCCCACCGTGGTATATGTTGAACGATAAAGCCCTAGTCGTGTACGAACGGGTTTGTCTCGATTCCCAGAATTGGGCAAACGAGCTGAAAGAAGAAACAACCGAGGTTCCAAGCCGTCCTTGTCTGAAAAAGACTGCTGGCCTCTATCCCGATAGTAAAAAAATTCTTTCCGTCGTATTTCTTCTTGAATACAAATGTACCTTCCGCGTCTTTAGATACTTTTACTTCCATACGTGTATTATTCTCCGAAACTTTCAAGGCAGGCTAGAAAATCAACCGAGATATAATGTCGGCCGCGCAAAGCGGCACTCGTTACTCCAGACAATTATTGGTGGCAACATATAGAACTTAAGTGTATTTAAATATTCGTGTAACCGTACAATGGATTCTAATCTAAGCGCGTAAATATAACGTGACTAAAGTTGGTGAACCAGGAAATGAATGAAATATTTAAATCGCAGATTGCTTAGTTACCAAGAGATAAATTTTAAGTGCTTGAAATAATGGGCCGGTTGTACCGGTGTTTAAGACCACGATCCACGCTTTTCTAACGTACATAGCGTTGGAAAAGATGTAAATCTCAACGTCCACGTGATAAAGCGTGGCAAGAAGAGGGATCTAGGAGTTTACATTGAGATATAGGCGGTCTTTCGTAAGCAGATAAAACAAAAATGAGATTTACCTCGAATAAGCCGGGACTCTGTTCAACGACTTAACAGAGGCCGGTGATAAATTGACACGGCGCAACCGACTTAGAGAGTATTGTGAAACATTGGAGTAAGTGAACTAGTTTCAAAACAGGTTGCAAATCTAACCATTATGGGCTAACGATCGTTCCAACGATGCCGTAATTACGGTCCATAAAATTGCACCGGAGAATTACTTAACCCGAGGATAGGCTGTGGCCACCGTCGGCTAAGCTAAAATCGATACGCGGAAAATAACAAAATTATAATACCAGCGCCAGACGGAGTTCATTATAAAATCTGCCTTTCCTTGGCACGTAGTAATTAAATTTCCGGACAAGCGATTAAAACATCGAAAAGAGCGATTAAACTCTAGATTGAGAGTACAAAAACAGAGAAAATATATAGTCTTTTACCAGCTTTCACACCGTGTAATAAAAAAACAACGATGCACTACAAAATATATTACAAAATGCACCCAATCACGATACGTACCTACATCGATATAATCATAATACGGTTGTTTGCGTGTTACGGTCGAATAAATCTTAATCGCGTATAAAGAGATTTGCCCGGTAAAGAGGTTAAAAGAACGATCGAGATGTTTATTGACGGCGCTAGTTTGACCATACGCCAAAGGCTTTTGAACAACCTGGTTATCAATTTTCCAAACTGGATTTACGATAGGCTTGGGTTAGAGGCCTACGGTGGCTACTATGATAATGCAGCCGTGGGTCAGCGTACTCGTATAATAGGAAGACAGGTAGAACTCGGCTGGATGAAGCAACCGATCGTTGCAACGACGCCGAAGTCGGCCGATGAAATCGTGAGGGAAAATAAGCCGAACGGGCGATAATCGAGCTAAGTTCCCGGCAGCTGGTTTGTCAGCATACAGGGTGAGACAGAATCCTACGTATAAGCATAACTGGAAAACGTGAAATAGATTTTGTATGCTTTATTTCCAAGATAATCAAATTTGAAAATTTGTCTTTCAATAATTTCCTATTTAACGAGTCTTATTCTATGTAGCAAGGTTTAACAGCATTATGAATATTGTTAATAGAGAAAGCCTTGAAATCGTTGGCTCCGTAAATAGATGATTGCACGACAACTTCATCAGATGTGTACTAATAATGTACTCTAAGCTTATATTTTTTCAAAGAATCATATGATTGTATGTTGCAGTCAAAAGGAATATTTATCATCGCCAACAGACACTTCTAATTTTACGTACCCCTCCAGTAATCGAAGTTCGAGAATTATAAGTCTAAAAACAAACAGAATTAATCCTAGTACGCTCGTACGCGATCAGTTTTCAAATTCGCTTATTCCAAAAACGAAGCGATACACAAACAAATTTTTAATTCATAATTGTGCTGAGTATGCTCGAATGTTACTGAATATAACTTGGAAATGTGTGGTCTATAATCGGGCAAGCAACTAACAACGGCGAGAAGATTCTTTGTTTTAACGTTTCGTCCTTTATAAAGAGGATCTTTTCAAAATACAAAGGCTACAAAAAAAGGATGTATTATCAATAATAGGGAGGTAATTATAGTACAGAATAACTGCCTCAAAATAACTTGGTTATAACATATGAATGGAAGAAATTAACATAAAGTCTTCTGCCACACGACTACAGTTGTGAGATGATCCTCTAATACCCGAATAGAAGTATTGTATATAAATATATACAAACAAATTTTATTTCACACTTTCGGCTTATCTTTATACGTGAAATGACGTCTCGTACGATTGTACCATCGGTCTTGGCCCACCCTGTACATGTATACGGTCACGAGAAAATGCGCCTTATCCAGTAATGCCACCGAGCAGCTTGGAAGCCGCCGACGTAACGACGCCCAGTGACTGGTTTCTCGTTGGCTCCCCATCTCACTTCGTCTCTCTCTGCCACCAAACCAGCGCCCTATCTTCGTCTCCCTTCCTACGTTTCGTACCATCAGATCGTCGACCCGGCATTGGAGCGATTGCTCCACTGCCGCCCACCGAAGTACCCAGAATCTACGCGCTGCACTGCAGAAAAAATGCCGATCCACGCAGCAGAAAGCCACGTGCAGATCTAATATACTCAATTGAGATAAATTTGCTTATCCTCTAAACTCGATTTCTCTACCAGAATCACTTATTTCACCTCTATACTCGGATATAATCTCTGAATGCGAGATACGTTGCAGCCGATTACGTGCTTTGGATGCAAATTAAATTTTAATATATACACATTACTATTACATTCTTAACAGGTACACTTAATATGTACACATACCACAATGTCGACAATAAATGTCTAATTTGATGTATATATTGGTAATAGATCCGTTGTCCCCATTAGTCGCTTATCAATGAAAGTATTACACCAACAATCTCATTTTTCAATTTTAATCCCGGAGTAGTTGGCGTGGGCTTATGGTAGTGGCCCGACTTGTATCGTACATTCAAAACAATGCCGGTTTATATATAGCTACATACTTCTTAAGGACAGAATCCTGCCGACTAGTTGCTATTCTAAATTATGGCACAGCGAGTACTTCCAACGCAATAATTCTTACGTTCGTTGCATAACCTTTACATAAGAAATCTCGCGGCTGTAGATCGCGATCCCATTCCTTCCCCCTTTCTGCGATTTCCTTTTTCGCGCGGTGCTACCCCAGTCAGCGGACTTACGGTGCATAAGGTTCCTCCAGCTACCGTAGATCGCCTTGATACACTTGTCCAAGGGTGTAGCCGGTAGCAAAGCCTTGCGGCTGCTGCTCAGGTTGCCCTCGGAGCAGCTCCTGAACAAACCGCTGCCAGCGATCGTGCGAATCACTGGTGAGCGATCGCGGCGACATAGCTTCGCCCTCTGGCTCTCGAAAATTCCGCTCGGTATCCAAGCCTCCACCGCGGGGTCCCGGAAACTTCTATACGTCGAGGACAATTTTTTCGAGGACTTCTGAAGAAACCGTTTGCCGGGAGGCAAGGGCGGGGGACCCAAACAGCTCGTAACTGCAGTGATCGCCATTTGTGACCGAAGGTGTATCTCCCTCGGTGGATAGAATTCTCTCACCGATTCGTTGAGACACTCTCGAGAAGCTTGGACGCCACTTCTCCTCCCGAGGTTCGATTTTCAGCACAAATTATCGGATTTGACGAGTCTTCGAGGACTAAATTGTACGCATTGTTCTGCTCTTTTGGATATAAAACGAGACTCCTTTGGACTTTGAAGAGAAAGCAAAGGTCTTTTACCGGAGAAAGGAGTCGCTCGAATCTTCGTTTCGGGATACGCGGTGTCACCCACTTTTGTACCCGACACGTAGGCGAAAGTGTCCGCAGGAAGCAATACCGGTTACCGGATAGGACTGTCAGAAACGTCCGGCTCACCTGCCTCCTGAACGATCCTGGCCGAGCGCCTGATTATGGTCGCGAATTCTGCCTCGTATTGACGCGTGTCTCGTTCATTACGCACTATTCGAAGAGCCATTAAAGCACGCTATCGTAACGGCAAATCTTCTTTCAGAAGTAAGTGCAAACGAAGAAAAATTCCAGCCTTGGAAAGCTTCCCTCCTATTCGCCAGTGTTCCAATAATTTCCATCGTAACGCACTACACAGTGAGAAATTATACTCGTACACAAGCACCAGGGCCTTTCAAGAAGTTCGATCACAATAGCGATCTATTCTCCTACGAACTTTGGGAATCGATACCTCTATTCACGGCTTTCATACCTCCGTATCAAATGGCACTCGACTCCAAGATCCAAGCTTCTCGTTAGTAAGAAAAAGAAAATCCCCGAGAACCAAAGATATCGATGAAAAAACGATGCTTTCATATATCGTCCATTAACCGACGAACATTCTCACTCCACAGAGGGGCCAAGCCGTAGACGAAATCCGCGCTCACAATGTCCACTCCATGTCCAACAGAATAATATTCGTAACTCCAGATGGAAAGTTTATCCCGCGTCTGCGTAACGAAGAACCGAATTCTCAAAGCGATGGGCCCCTTTTTGACAGCGAAAGTCTCCTTTATCCAAGGATATTATCAGCGTAACTCGAGAATAGCCACGATAGTGTCGATGGAAAGCACAGTGGTGGTCTGATAGGACTGTCAGAAGTTTAGCCGCAGGTACAAAGTCGTACGTAGGAGCACGTTGGTGGTGGCGAATGCGAAGGGGCGAGGTCGAAGGTGGGTGAACGGGTTCCGGTGGCCGGCGTGGGCCGCCCCTGGCAGCCTCCTGCGTAGGTTTCGAAAAGTGCGACACGTGAATCGGCTTGTGGTGGTGTCGAGAGGTGTCGAGGGAAAGGGGAACGGTGGTCAGGGGAATGTCATACGGCAAGGAAAAAGAGCGAGATTTCATTGATCGAGCAGGCTGGTTTCGCAAGGAAACTGCTCGCAGGAAACGCCGAACGTTTTAACCATTAATAAAGGTCGTCGATACGATTTAAGCGCCTCCTTTCTACGCCCGTGGCAGCCGTTGACGCCGGCCTGGGCGATAAATAAGCGGGCGGTTCGTAAAGCCGAGCTATTAGATTAAGAACGTACGCCGGATAGATCGAGGTATGGTACGTGCACTGTCGTGGAAAATTCTCAATCGCTAATATCCGGGGTTCGAACCCGGATCTTTAACCTGAAAATCTTAATTACTATTCGAACAGCCACCTTCTATTCACGTTTTCCTTTTATTTTGGAACATTTGGGGTAGAACATATTGTGATAGGTTGAGTTTCTAACCACCTACGCAGTGTACACTGAATATACTTAAGAGGAACATTTCTAATATACAAAGCAATGGTCTGATACAAGGTATTCTATTAAATCCATGGTGTGGAACGGACAATCAATGATAACATTACTCGCGTGCTAAACGCCGGTCGTTTTTTCGGCGATCGACACCGAATAACACTACTCTGGGTACCACGCAATTCCACGATTAACTTGGAGAATAATACTGGCAAACACGCGTAACCGCCAAGCAATTACGGAGAGGGGGCGGTGAGGCGAGCCACGCCGTGTTTCCGGTATAATGGAAAAAGGGGGGAAAGCCGAAAGAGCGAGGTTCCGCTGTTTGAAGGGGAATAAGGAGGATCGGGAGTTAACGGTAGAAAGGAATCGCGGCGGAATAAAAGAGGAAGACGGCACGCAGGTCGATGAGGAGAAGGGAGTTTGGACGCCGGGGTGTCCCCGCTCGATATGCATTGTCTGCCCTGTCCCCCTTTCCAGTTTCCACTCCTCTTCCGCCGCGCTCTCTCATCTCTGCCCCCGCGCGCGCACCCTACGGCCCAGCCGGTTCTGTCTGCCCGCTGGAATTCTCGCAAGTAAAGCAGTAACGATACCATGCACGACCATACAGTTACATACACCACCGCACAAAAGTCTTAGGGCATACACTGTACTGTGGTAAACATCATGATGAACACGTTTAACCCTTAGTGAACGAATGCCGCCATATTCGAGACATTATAAATATTCCAAAAAGTCGGATGTCGCCATATTTGCGCTATTATAAACATTCAAAAAAATCGAATGCCGCCATATTCGCGACATTATACATACAATATCTAAATATAAATATAATTATTATTTTTCTGCAATTTTCATTTCAATATCTTTTTGTATGCACATATTTGGTCATATACTACCTATTATTACTGAAAATTATTTATTTATTATTTATGCACTTTTTTCGCTTTAATAATAAAGCAATTCATTTGTTAAAATTCCGTCTGGTCCGAATACTGGTCATTATTCTAGAAAAATACGCTTCTTGATTAAGGATTAATAAGATAACCTTCAGTAACTGACAAAATGGGGCTACTCTGCTGTGATGTCGCCGTACAAATCTCAAAACACGATAATAAACTTTCGTAAATATCGAAATAAACGCCATTGGTACAGGTAAGTTTCAAATACAAGCAAAACCATAATAGTCTACCTTGGAATCGCTACGTAAAAGTCCTAAAACGTCTACCGAACTTTTGTAAAATGCTGAAAAAACAATGAAACCAGTGGAAGCATTATTAAACCCTATTATAACACAGTAGTTGAATAACTATTTATTTTTTAAGCATTTACATGTTATATGAAACTAAGTACTAATATGCCCATAGATACCAAAAGTTGAAAAACTACATTGTTTACTTTCATAATGATCAATCAATTATCACATGTATATTCATAAACCTACATATTAATTGAACCACAGAATCAAAACGATCTACAAAGTGGCGCGCGAAGAAATATCCCAGCTCCGATTTAATTGACGATTAGAATTATTTATATTCTTATTTCAATATTATTATGCGCTTACCATATACAAACTTAGACTACACTTCGTGCGCCAATTTATACGTTATATAATCGAAATTTGATGAAATAAGCAAGGGACAAGAGTTTTGAGCATGGGTGTACATACAGTCCTCGAGAATAGTGAGCCCTTCTGGTTCCACCACCCCCGGAGCTTTGTCCGCGTCTACGGAACTTTAAATCCACGAGCAGCGGCCGTAGATGTAAATAATATGCCCAATTAACGTGTTAATCTCCACCCCCCTCGACAAAGTATTCTTTAAAACCGGTTTTACCGCGCAACGACCACACGAGCTTGAGAATAATCTTTTCGTCGATGAATTTTCTTACAATACCGCAATTGCATTGCCACCATAAAATAAAATTTCGTTGCCCGCAAGCGACGTTGCCGTACCATTAAAATCGTTATTCGTAATGATTTTGTCGTAGATATATTGCAAGATTGCGTGTAACACTACGTGTACAACAAACGCATGTGCCGGGAAAGAAAAGACCGCATTTCGATTGTGTTCGAGTGATGAATACAGTCTAACATCCATGGCGACTCTTCGATTCTCTTACATTCACAGATTCACGTTCTACAGGTATGGAGGGGTATATCGGTGGGGTTGTCAGGAAAAATCAGACTCGGCGTTGCAACATCGGCGACCATGCGCAACAATGCTCGATGTTCGGAATTTTTCAGGATTATTGTAAACTCTCCTTTCCCGCTTCCACCTCCGCACGCCGACCATAGTCGGTCGTCTGCACGCTGAAACTCTCGCCGACGTGGCAGTAACGATCCCACTCAGGAGGATAGCCCGGCACGGGGCACATATATATGTTTGTTAAGTCTCACATGCGAGAAGCCTCGCGGCTCTTTCACGTTATTACGACCCGCAGAGCCTTTGTCCCTGCGTACAGAAGCGCGGAATTGGCACCGGTTGCTGTTCGAGGAATATATCCGCCGGAAGGACGGCTACGTACGATAATAACCATCGGGAAAATAAAGGAAGCAATTAAACCTACCAGGAACCAATCTGAAGGGGCAATATTGCGCCTCAAGAAATATCTCAAGACCGTTTAACCACTTCATGCTTTTGAACGAGCAGCGCTCGCGCTTGGCGCACGTATCGCATCACGCAAACCCGAGCACTGCTCGCGAATTTCGACTTGATTGCGTTACTTACGATAAAAAAAACGTACAGTACTCGCTAGTCACTATTTGACGCTAGTGGGATATTCGCGTATCATAACTTCTGTTTTAAATTGAAAGAGACCATAAAATATTTTTTTTACTTGTATATTCTGTTACTGCATGAGAATGGTAAGGTATGCCTGAGCACGCGGTCACCGGATTTTTTTTGCTCCATAAAAAACTCAACCAAAGGGTAACCAGGTTCCGAGCTGATCAAATAACCATAAAACATAATGTGAACGAATACTAGCTCAGGTGAAAATTAATTAAAACGTGGGAAAACCCTCAAGCAGGCCGCCAGCCCTACCCTTGCGGCGTCGTCCAACCAAACTGACATTTCAATGTCAGAACTCCCACTCCATTCTTTGCAAAAACAGTGTCATGTAGAGGATGTGCTTATAAAAAAATATTTACATTTTACGAATAACGAGGCATATAATCCGGCTATTCTCGTCCCATTCATATTTGCATGGAGCTGCGTTTCAAAATATTTCATACTAAATCAACATATTGATATTTTTGCATAATTTATTACTTTTTACTTTTATTATCGTAGTTAATTTTCCTTTAAAATGATCTAAAAATATTTGACATTAAAATGACGAAATTTGTTGCATTGAGTAACGTTTTCTGTATTCTTTCATTGCTTTTGTTTCTTATTTTTAACTTTTTTTTAACCAAACCATATTTAAATTATGTAAAATCTTTAAATAGAAAATAAAAAACCTGATGTTATTAATTAAATTTAAAAAACCGGGCATAAAGCGAGTAACGCTTGGAGATACAGTGGGATAAAAATTGTCCTGCCTTTTAAATACTTATATATATTTGCATAATGGGATATTTCTATTTTAACCTTTAAATATTAATGAATCTCAAAGTACAGCAATTTACTGTTTTTCGAATAAAATTTGTGTGCACGCAGTCTTTTTTTGTTTCAAATCCTGTTTTAAAATTATCTGTCGATTATGCCACCATAATAAAAGGCGAACCTATTAGTTTCATGGTACCATCGTAGAATGTTACGCTGACGTTTCTTCGAATCAGTGGCCTGGTTTGGCTGAATTAAATTTAATAAAGGAAATCCTTAACAACGAGGCATATCCAGTGTGCTGGTAAATTCCACGAGCCTGGCAAGGTACTGGGCAGAATTGCCGATTCCTTAATGTGATAATAAAATCGCTAAAGGGTCGTTAAACTTAATACAGCCTATAACCATTTCCTACAACATGCTCAGGTTAGCGTACCCAGTAAAAAAAAATTGAAATCTCTTCCACAATTTATACAAACGTCAGCGTGCAAGGAGACACAAAGCAGTCATTTTGATTGATTCGGTAGTTCTGCTGGTAAACGCCGTACCTTCAAATTCATTTTTTTTGTTTAATTTCTTATGTCAATTACTAATTATCATTTAGCCACGGACCTACTGTTTTAATAGTGGAGCTACTAAAGAGATCCAAGCAATGTATTGTCGAAAAAATTCAACTATTTTTTTGTTGTATGTGAAAAATTGCATGGATGTATTTACATTTTCTTTTCCATTTTTTTTTTAAATTCATTTTTCGGCACCGACTGCTAAAGTCATTTAGCCTAGGACCTACTGTTTAAGGTGGGTTCCGAACCACCAGAGCTACAGTATACATATCACATAGAAAAACCAGAGGTGATGGGAGGGATTCACTACACTACCTTAGCTCCTCCATTTTTATTCTACATATATTTATCATATGTCCAAATGTGTCGGGATAGTGACCAATAGTTCTAGTATTAAACTAGATTTGGAAGTATCGAATACACGGAGCACATTTCACGCAATAACTAATACATCCATGATAGATGGAATACCAAGAGGGATCTCCAATTTCTTTACAAGTAACAATTCTGACTCTTATTTATTACACTATGTACATTATATACATATATTATGTAAATAATTATTTTTTCGTACCGACATGGTTTCGAATCCGCATCATTCACGCGGAAGATCGAACATTCATGCTATGACAGCATAAGTTCAGCATCCTGGAATTGCATACTTAATTCCCATTCCCAGCTAGAGTGCGTGAAAAGTGCAAAATCTCACGGTATGTCGTGAATACGATCGACGTCGTGTGCGAACGAAACGAGAAGAGGAGGAGGAAAATAACAATAATCCCCTGGATGTTACTAAATTTATCATGAACACGAAATATCTGCGTACTCGCAAATCAACAGTGAAGCACGCGTAGTCACTTGTCTTCACATCGGAGACATGGGCCGTTTGTTTTAAAAGTGGCCTATGTCCATTTCCATTAAAATCGAGATGTTTAAGAGTTGGCGTTTCGATGAAATTAAAATATACGTATAAAATATCAATGTGTTACACTGCTTAAATGTATCTAAGAGAGTTAAATTTACAATTCCTATTAACACTTGGCACACGGGCAGCGTACATTTACGTTTGTCGCAGTCTGTTACTGGAGCGCGGGTCACGTAAAAATAAGTATTTAGTAGATTTACGCTAAAGGGCGAGTATGGTATAAATACCATAGGCGTTGTATGTATGGTGTTTGTGTTGCTAGGCAACGCTTCGTATTGTTTCTTCCCAGAAGTTTCGTTGGGAAAAACGGGATAATTTTCGATTTATTGCGATTTTATCGAATGATTAAAGTCCCGGGAGATTCACGAAATAAACTCCTGGTGCGAATAATGGTCATTATTAAGTGAATAATATGTGTTTTCTTTCCACAAATGGAATTAAACCACTTTCAAATTTTCGAACTAGATTTGTTACAGATTTTGTAAGAGAGCCAGTCCATTCGACATAATTAAAAGTGCTCCAAATTGAAAAGACGATACTCCATTTCTTTTATATTTTATAACTATACTTCAAAAACACAATTTATGCAATTCAGTAAAACTAATTATATAAATTACATAATAATTTACTGCGCATCTACATTTTGCGTATGCGAGAGAAATTTGAAGAAGTCCTGATGCTGCGGGCGTATATATCGTAATAAGTCTATCATGTCCTTGTATTTCGCTACTCCAATTTGTGTTATATATATATATATATTTTTTTTTTTTAATTATTGAAATAACTGCAAAAATGTACGTATCTAAAATTATCGTATCGTCTGAACATACTTAAGTGCAAAATGTTGTTTATGACAACTAACTTAATGTTGTACACGTTACCACAGTTAGTGAAAAATAATTGACGAATGGACTTAGGCAATATGCAAAATAAACGATTCTCATATGCGTTGCTTTAACTCAAATTTGGCTTTCGTACGACTGAATTTTAGTACGACTGATCTTTATACAAAGAGTAAGGATAGAAGTAATAACACGAGGCGAAAGGACGTGAGCGCGAAGACGGCCGAAGAAGATCGTAAAAATTAGAAGCACGAGAAGAGCCGACACCGGGTTAAGTGCCTGTCTGTTTTCGTAACTGGGCGAGCGAAAGGGAACAAGTTTCGAGTGTCTCCGCCGAAGGCTGAGAGGCAACGAGGGGAAGAGAAAGGAAGAGAAGTAGAGGCGCAAGCACGTGCCCTAGCCCGCAGAGCGTAGCTTTTATTTTAGAAACCAAGGTGCATAGTGGTCCCAAACCCCAAAATCCTGGCCAAAAGTCGAAAACATTATTCCAACGTTCTAAAAATCATTATATAGAGGTTTTTGGGCTCCTTGATTTCGTATTTAGCATTATTTTTCCAAAAATTGATCAATTTTATTTATTTTAGATTTGATTACGAGTAACAAATATTAGCAGCTGAATAATTAATAATCCTATTTTAACATATTAAAAAAAATCGTGAAGATAAGAGATGTGCACATTGCTTCCTCATTATCTTCCATATATCTCAAAGCACATACGTGTGTGTGTGTGTGTGTGTGTGCATCATCTCGATGAAAATGATTGAAAAAAGAAAATAGAGCAGGTAGAGATACCTATTTTTTTAAGCATTAATAAAGAACGACTAAAAAAAGGCGCGAAAATGTATTCAAAAGTGGGATCTCGTGAGTCTTTTGACTATTGCATATTTCAATTTTTGCGACTAAAACTGGAAACCATAATAAGAGAATATTCTATATGCACTTATAATTCACAAACAATAAAATTTTGTTACATTAGATTTTCATGATTGAAATGTTTTTGCATTCAGTTATTGACTCCATTTGACAAAATTAAAATAACTAAAAACGCAAAGTAATAGTGTGCGACTGAAAATTCCATTTATTTGCATTCGAAGCGAGCTGCCGATGTGATACACTCGACACTCAGATTAAAACAGATTTCTAGTCAGATATGTCGGTATGACTCTTAAAAACGGTCCTTTTTAGCGGCAGAGATATTAACCTAACCATTTAGAGGCTTAAAAGTGTCTGCAATGGAACTTCGATTTAGCGGATTTTAGCCATATTTTTGGAATTTAGAACCACTGTAGGACGTTCGGTTTCAGCGAAGCACCGTTGCGAGTTCGTCGATGTTTTTATCCACCGGCTCGCGGTTATCAGAACTACGTACACACCCTGTTTGCCGTGTCGGTAGCGCAGTGCGACTTTTCGCGAAAAAAGGAAGGAGAAAGAAACCCTCACGAACACAATATTGCAGCAAATAGAGACTGGATCTTCCACGCAAAAAAACCAGGATTCGAATCTCGCCTATTACCGCAGGATAATTTTCCACGTAATACACACAATATAGTTCCAGTAGAAGAAAATCCGGTTTAATCCACGCAATATAAACTACAAATCAAGCTTGTAACTATCACCTCGGGCAATTGCATCACATTTTATATTAATGGGAATCAAGTGGAAAATGTTTCGATTATAATTTTAATATCACATATCTTGCAAAAATTTAAGTAAGAGGGTGACAGTGATTTGTATAAAATAACAATATGTAGGAATCAAATATCACAGTTTGTCCGCATTCTGCACAAATCGAGATTTGTCAAGATAAGCAAAAAACAAATACTGGCCTTTAATCATAAAAAGCGTGAAAAAACGGAGGTTGAATCGGTAAAAACGGTATGTCTAAAGACAAAACCTTAGCAATCGATGGCACAAAATCAAAAAAATGGACAAACAGAAGTGAAAATGGTGTGAAGGAGCCCTTACGCAGCGGCACGACTCGGGGGCAAATAAAAGACAGGCAGGAACCCGCAAGCGGAGAGAGCAATTTGCATAATGCATCGGAGGTGGACGATCGCCGAGGTGGATCCTCGTCAAGGACGGACAGAAACGAGTCCTGCCCGGCAATTATGATGGATAAACCCCCGTCCTTTTGCGTGAAAGATTTTTGTCCCCTGCCATAGTTTAAATCGGTCCCGGGGCTATAAATCGCACCGGTGGGGGGAGATAATTTAAATAATCGTTTAATTGGCACAGTAACCAGTCATGCACCTACGAATATCTCTTCCGTTGATCGATTAACGCGTACGCAAAGAATATCACGATCACCATAATGATCGCGGAAAAAATCGTAAATCATACTATGTCTTGTTGCTCCTGGTATATTTAAAACTTCGTAAATAACATTCCCAACGTACAATAGGGAGGGAGAAAACGTACATGGAGAATGTGGAGGATAATCGAATCTTGTCTGTGCCAGATACAGTGTGCGATAAGAACGAAGTCGATGGGAGTGTACCGGAAAATTCACTCCCGTGGCGTTCACGATCGGCTCGAATCGGATCGTACCCGAATTTACTGACCTCGATATCGCGGCCCCCTCGCCCCGATTAAGCGTGACGAGATAACGTTGAAAGTCGAATCGATAATCGGCTGTATAACAGATAAGACTGAATAGGAGTATTTGTAATGGAAATGGATATCGTATGAGAATAAACCGATTCGCGCCATTAACCGTTTAGTAAACGCGATAAAAAAGAATGAAACGAACTATTATCCTTTATACAGACTTTTGGAGCATCAAATGTTGGTGAAAAGATCCACATAAGTGGTACAACGATAAAATTTAGAAAAACTAAGAGTGTATTATTAACATTGTTTTAAGTTACAAGAAAAATACCATACCTTAAAATTTACATATGTCGAATGAAACATACGGCTTCCTTAATGACCGAGGTAATGAATTTTAATGACTGCTCATTATGGCAATATCACGTAAAATTTATGCAAAAGCCCTTCTGTCGTCAAGAGTACAAATTTCATTTGCAATATTACTTACACAAAAGTTTTTTTACTCTTTGAATTTAAAAAAAAATAATTTAACACGGCCTTTGATAAGCCCCAGATTATACAATATATTTTACACGTAATTAAATGTATACTCAGAAATTCGATAGGTTCGTAGTAAAATAATTAAATGTGAGTGAGCGTATTAAGAATACATACATGTATGCAATTATGCATGTGCTGTGTGATGACGTAAGGTACTGAATTTTAAGTTACGTAAAGGACAAACTATTCTAATTACAGACAAATATTTACTTTTTAAATTGCAAGAAGCTACTCCGTCGAGGAATGCGATAACTGGGGCAGCAATGCAAATATTAAAATTGTGCTCATTGAAATTCTTGATAAACTACCACATTCTATTCTGGGTAAGTAAACCAAAACGCACTTTGGAACTACCCTAGATATTCGAATATTCATCGAAGCTTACCGAAATATTTTACTCATACTCATCATTATTAATAGTAACGAATCCATGGAAAGCCATGCCCATCCGGAACATAGATTATTTCGTAACCGTGAATTGTAAAAATCAGAAAATTTTTTACGAAGCTTCCGGCAGATAAAGCGTTAAGCTGAAGGGCAAATTAAAAATCGCCATGGACTCCCGCGCGGGAGACCCAGGTTCGAAACGCATCACCTCTGGTTTTTCCATGTAATATATATATAAATATATACATATATAACTCTGGTGGTTCGGAGCCCACCTTAAACCAGTAGCTCATATATCAAATAACCTTAGCAGTGGGTGTCAAAAATAAGTTTAAAAAAAAAATGCCATACTGAATGATTACCATGCTAGTCAGTACGTTAAATAAGAATTTCGACACAGTTTCGCGTCGCGAACTCAGTTTAAAGGATCACAAGAAGAGGTAGCCACAAAAGAGAAAAAGTGTGTCAGACGTAACTCGTCAGCTTCTCCGCGACGCTACCGATCGTCGTAAGCTATCGACACACCACCGGATCGTTCGTTTTTCACGACTGCCGCGTGGATCGAGTGCCCGTCGTTTTCTCGTCTTCTACGAAGATAAACGCCGTAACGGGGATTTATCATGACGCGAGATTCGTAGAGTAAAAACCATGCCTAAGAACGCTCGTTATCAGCGGATAATTATGCAAGGAAAATTTATGGTATCTCGCCCCGTGCGATCGTGAAACGAGAAGGCGGACAAGCTAAAAATCCACTCGATTCCCCTCGACAAAGAAGCAACGAGAGGGAGATAGAAGCGATTCCAAACGCAATAAACGTACGATGGAAACGTACATGTCCACTCATTTGACCAGATAAGTGAGAATTTATCAAATCAGTGGATTCTCGGAAGTGAACAGCTATTTTCCATTAATCGTTTGTGAGGAATGAGCAAACGTTATTTTCATAAAAAATGCCAGTTGGTAAGATGAAATGGGGAGCATTATTGATGGTTTCATTATTTTTACACTAATTTGTCTTAATCACTGGCAAGAAATTATCGTACAAGAGTACTTTACTGAATTGAAACGTTGCAAAAAATGCAATCTATGATTAGATACAAAATAAATTATGTGCTCGAAATGAGATAAAAGAATTTTTAATAAGGAATGAACAAATTAAAATTCTACTTTAAAAATGTATGGAAAAGAATTTGACCCGAGGGGACGGGTAGCTCAGTGGTAGAGCAGTTATCAGGCGAACAAATGGTCCCGATTTCCAGTCTCAGCCCAGTTATCCAAGTGTTTTATTTTTTTTCTATGTCATTCTTTTTAATACGATTTAATTCACGACCTTAAACATTACAATTTTTCCAATACTAATTTCATTTAATTCATAATTTAGTACCTATTTAATTAATTGAGCCACACATCTGTAGCTAAAGTTATGATTATTCCACACAAAAATGTAGACGTGGTCGATTAAAACTCTAACTCCACAACGCCACGATGAAAAAACAAAATATAAAGTGTGTAAATAGATGTTCTACTGCACCAAAAATCACTCATTGTTTTTAATACTAAACCTACCAGCCACTTTCTGGATATATATCTATATCACGTACATCCTGAAAGAGGAAAGCTATTAAGAAGAAATATCTATAGTTCCATAGAATGATTTACACTCTGCGGTGGAATCATGAAAATCTCAAAATATGCCCTCTTACAAAGTATAATAATTTTTCTAAAAAACGATTGACCGATCATTTTCAACGTTTCAGCAGCTTTCGTGTCAAAGAATAACCTCCTCTCCCCCATAATACAGAATTATTCGTAAAACCATATTGTAACATTAAGCACTCCTAAAACCTCGTAAAAATATTTTCACATAATTCGCAAGAAATTTAGTGAAAACCAATAGAAGCCCTGTCAAGTTTTACCTTGTAATTAAAATATTGTGAACGAAAAAACAGTAATACATTCCTCTTTCGTTTCTCAATTACATCTTTAAAACAAAAATTACCATTTGATACCACTGAAAAATCGTCAGTGCCATCCCGGTTGAGACTTTCCAGCACGAATACGGTTTTCAGCGGTACGAAATACGACGTCAAGTTGGCTTTTTGAGTAAATCGCAAAGGATCAAGCCCCAACACCGGAGCTTTCGGCGCGGCGCTTTGCAAGCAAGACCAGACCGTCCGAAGGATATCACGAGACAAATTACCTCCCCAAGTAGCCGAGACGAGTCGCGAGGTGGTGGTAGATGGAAAACGGCGTGACAAATCGTCAGGATAGCTCGGATAATTAATGTCACATAGTCGGTTCAACGTGGAAGAACGGCAGCCGCTTCATCCGCGGAAACGAGTCTCGCGGTGAATTGCACCACCGTGCACGTGCATTTTAGTTCCTTGAACCGCATAATAGTCGCCATTTGTATCAACCTCGCCTACTCCGCAGCTGCGTCCAGGACGACCGGCCAGCTCCTGTCAACGATATCGCGGCCGGCAACATCGAGATCCTTTTCGGCCGGTCGCACGTCAAAAGGTCAAGGACGAATCAGTGCGTATGCACCCACGATACGTGCCCTTCGCGTTATATTCCTCGCACGCTCCAAGGTTCAAAGCTCCCTCGATTAGCGTACGGCCAGAGATTATTCGGCCTTGGCAGCTTCCCTCAACCCGTTTTCTCGGTTTCAATCGTACACCGCCCCGATCCGCTGACTGCCATCGAATTAATATCGCTACGAGATAAGCCTCGACGTCCATGGTTAATCTTGCCCTAATTTCATTCGGATATTCAGATCGGGTCGAAAAAAGAGGACGTACTTGAACCGTATCTCGAAAAAGATTTCCGTACCAGAGGATAAATCTGTGCTTCTAGAATAGAATTCACGAATTAGAAATGTATGATCCCTTTATACATGTAACACGATGTAACACATCATGTATAACGTAATGTATGATCCATTTATACACGTAAATTAAAATGATCGTGCATCGATTTATTAATTCTTTGGAAAATAGTAAACTCTAAAATGTATACATAATTACCTTATGTACACGTAAACAACATCATTTTCAGTCTATTATAAAGCATTATGAAAACTCGAAGCATACCAGTTTATAACTTACGCCATCGGTTTTACTTTATTACCTGTTTATGTGAAAAGTGAATAGTAAAAAGCACAATAATCTATTTATGCGTAACCGTGTGAAAAAAGTGAAGCTCAATGGTGTTAAAGAATCACCATCTACAAGTAAATACCAAAAAGTATCATTACAACTGTCTACGCCACAAATCAAATTTACAATAACCCCGGAGACATCGTCCTCAGATCTTTCCGTGACACAATGCATACAATCATTTCCGGTATGCAGAAAACCCAGATCACGGTAGGGCCTAAGCCGTACATAGGATCGATGCTGTGAGCCGAAACACGGTGGTGGGGCAACTGTCAAAGCCATTCCAGAAAATCTCCCGAATTCCGGACAATAACGTAGGTAAAATTTCAGACATCTGTCTGGACCATACTGTCGGTCGAATACGATGCAGATCCGCGACACGAGTCGAAGCACGATGTTTTCAGGACGACCTCTACGTAGCCGTAAGGCTGAGGGCGAGGGCGAGGTCTGGAAGGACTGGCCGCGTTGCCGCGTCTCCGCAACCGGCTGCCATGTAAACAAGAGCCGGAGTGGCAACGTTGCACCACGTTTCGGGTAACGTGGCACGATCTCGTGTTACCTGGACCGGCACGCGGTCGTACACCCACGCTCAAAAGTCTTAGGACAGGTTTTGGAAAACGTCGATTGTACAGCGCGAATTGTTTATTGTTCAATCCTCTATAACCAATATTTGCTTTAAATTTTGACACTCTGACTATATTTTAATCTTTCTTCCTGTGTAATCTCATATCCTAAAGGAAAGAAAAAAGTTTAATATGAGTACTGGCTCACAAGACGATTCATAAGTGACCATAAGATTTACAATAATCTAGAAATCTGAAAAAAAAATCATGGTTAACTTTAGACAAAACTCGTGAATAGAACGCCACTTTGAATTCACCGTAGGTTATAAAGAAGTAAAGAAAAAGCAAATGTCATACAAAAAATGTGTAAAATAACGCATCTCGCATATTTTTGCTATTTATTGAAGTATGTCAGGAGACTAAGCGGGCAAGGTAATCTTCCTGCATATAAATTAAAACCACGGCCTTACATATAGTTACTTTATATGGGTAGTGGGGACTATATTACCGTGGTCTTTACTCTGACACGACAATGTGTTTGGTTGCCTAGTAACTCGTATACCTTGGAATGTTTTCGTAGTACACGGAGAAAGCTTATAGTATTCAGATGGTAATAAAAAAAATGCAAACTCATAGAAAAATGCTTTAATTAAGAAAAAAATATTGCAAGATAAAAAATTAGAAAATGCCAATTTATAGTAAAATGTTGTAATCTAAAAAAAAAGCATGCGCTCTGCCTTTTTGGGGCGAAGTATGCGTTACATAAGAATAATGTACTTTGAATTTAGAAACATACGTGTGGAACAAGAGTATACCCAGGAGTCATCGGGTTTATGTGCAACCGCGACACTCGAGTATGTCGTTAACGCGTGTGATTAAAGTTCCGCGAAAGAAAACATTTGTATAAGAAGTACGCGATAACGAGGTAACGTGAGAGACTCTCAAGGATTTTGAACGTGCACAGATGAAGGCCTTCGAGCTTCGCCGCAGGAGCGACGTGCTTCCGTCTCTTTTCTTTTTTAAGCGTCTGCAATTTTATTTGACCATTTAAGTGTTATATCTCCTCGGAATGCTGGCTGATTTTACTAACGTTACTTTCTCGATCTCTATTCTCAAAATTCATTGGGCTTTGCTAAATCAAAGTATTCTCTGTCTTCTGTACAAAAAGCTACAAACGTCATGATGTACGACATTCTTGCAAACACCATCTTCGAACAGCAGTTGAGAAACTAGAGTAAAGGAACGAAAGAAAGTGTTGAGCAGTTTGTCGGGAGCGCGTATTTTGGCAAATTCAAGTAGCTCTGAAACGCTTGCAAGAAAATGCAGAGAAGAGGAACTTGTCGTTTACGCTTTTTTGTCACGTGTGTTTCCACAAACGACTCTTGTCATCCGATGCATATAACCGAGGACTTCTCGGGAGGATATAGCTGCACATGCGTCGGTTAAATCACGGTGCACTAAGCTAATGGACGAGTGGAAAGAGTTTTCCCTTGAAAGAATGCAGCAATTCTTATTTATAACACCAGTCCATTTTTTCTCTTCCACGAGAAATAGATGCGTAATCGATGATGCACGGACAGAGACAAATAAACGTGGTCGAAGTAAGGAGGAAGTTGTTGAACTTAACCATTATTAGGAAATTATTACATTTCATTTGAAGAAACCCCGTGGTGTGCGTCGTAAACAACTGTTTAAGAAGTAAAATATTCGATTACGTCCAATCTAATGCTTCCTTTCCGAGGGGAGTAAGCACCGCGAATCAGCTGACAGTCTTAAAATTGACACCCACAGTTTGACCCGAAGTGGACCGTCATTTCGTCTATCTGGAGCGTAATGTATATTTCAGTCGATTACAGTTGCACAGTGACATAAATAGACGTCTTGTGCATTGAACTATGATCAATCGCTCTTAGGCCTAAAGGCCTACTAGCGGCTTATACCTATTTAGACACAGAGGTAAATACTTACGGTTTACTTTAGTCCTTAGGAAACTATCGTTATTCCAGTACAAAGGTCCGAGACAGAACATTTTGAAAGACATGGTAAGATTGGTACTATATTTATTTGGCTTCGAAGGAAGTTTGGCATCAAAGCATGATCACTGATGCGATACTGACGGACTTTTTGCCATTTCTCAACTTCGTGTATGTTAACTAGAAAAACTTGGCAGCTGTTCACAGAATCTAAACAATTTAAGCGGAAGCATAGCTTGATCGTAAAAGTTAAAGCCAGCTGAATTCCTCGTGCACGAGCACATTCCAACTCTATATCCCTGGTGTACCAAACGAGAATTCCTACAACTATAGATATCTTGCAAAGGAGAATTTTTATATCTTTTCTATAAATAATATCTGATAAAATTTGTATGTTTCCATTTATATATTAACTGTACAGATATTTCTGTAGTTCATGTTATAGAGAAAGTAAATCAGTAAGAAATTATACATATGTACAAAACAGTTTTTTAACGATTCCATACTATTGTGAATCTCTTATATGTCGCCGGTCAAAGACAAAATCTTATATGATGGAAAAACATGACACGAGGTAAAAAGAAATGTTGAAATTCATTTCAACGTTGAATACGTTAACATTCGGCGCTGCTTCCAAAGGTATGTATCGTGTTCTTGTGCATTTACTTCTTACAGTATCAACAGGTGTGTTTTTCTTGCGACTTTACCGCGCGTGACTACAGACAACCGATTGCGATCTGCTGCCTCATAAGTTATAGATGCTATTGTCGTACGGACATTATTTCCCCGACTGCACTTAGTCAAATTATTCCTAACACTACAACCAGTGCCTGAACAACTATATAAGGACGCTTCTCTGTGCCATCTTGAGCATCGACCGATTAAAGATTCTTTATGCTTCTCTGTACTATCTTGAGCATCGATTGAGTAAAGAAATCTGTCAAAAAATTAGTGTATTGATTTTACAGTGAAAGGAGAAAAATTTTCGAGAATGTGATCCCGTTCTAAAACCTTCGAAGTCAAGTTCTACGTTCCCAGAAATGCGTGAGCATGAATACGTGCGTCCCGCTCCCTTCGTTCTGTCACCGTACTCTTTCTCCTTCGATTCTTTTTTCAACGTATCCAACAAAGGACTAGGCCGTTTCAAGGTCATGCCTAAGAAACCCGCCCTTTATGATCATGCCGTGGTCTATAGAACGAAATAAAAATCGTGCAGGTCCGTACCACACGAAGTACACGGCATGTTCTTTCCCAAAGAAGATAGTCGGCACGGAGAATTTTTATTAAACCGTGTATACCAAAGCAGCCTACGATACTAACAAAATCCGATTCCTCTTCAGACATTTTAGTCCTCAACAATGCGCCCGTATTCACCCGCCTGCCGACTACAAAACACAAAGCGTTTACTTAGGTTACAACAATTTATAATAATATCTGTGCAGGCAGCATTGCCACATTCGCTTCTCGTCATTATCTAACGGTGTTAATTATATCGCTGCTCTTCGTGGTCATATAAAGTCGAATATACAAAGAGCAATATACGCAACATCGTTCATACGGCGAGTAGAAAGTAATTCAGCTCTTGCATCTTACTTCGAATTTTCACTTTGAATTTTCACCAGTCACTCGCCTCCAGATTTTTTCTCTATCGTTGCCCGAGTCAAGTGCGTCGGAAGGCAGCCGTTTACAAGAAAAGGAAGCATAAGAATATTCGTCGGCTTCGAAAAAATGTTACTGACAAGCGAAAAGACGTTTCGAATCGCGCGTACTCTCGAAAGCGTGGGTCGAGAGAGTCAGGTAGGTGCAAACCCACCTCCGTCCGCGGTCTCTTTTCCTTTTTAATCCTTCCCCCGCTTCACGAACCAGTGCTAAAGTATAACGAGTTAAGGTAAAGGCAACAGTAGTTGACTACTTAAGACAAATTTTTAGCGAAAATAGTGGTAACTTCTTGAATTTTTATTAAATAGTGAATCTTGAAGCCTGAAGATATTCTTTGAACTTCCGACATTATATAACAAAGCATATTTTTTTTTCGAAAAGTTACGTTACACAAAAATAGTAATCATTAATGGAAAGTCAACCATTACGTCAGAAGTTGACCATTTGTGAAACTGAAAAAATCAGTAATTGACCGTCTGCTCGTTAGTAGTTGACCATTTACATTAGAACCAAAAGCTACAAAAACAATCACTTTAACATCATTTATTTATAACAGTCAAGAGAAATAACAAAGAAAAGGGCAAATACAGATAAAACAAAGTTAAGTTCTAAAAGCTAGTAAAAACTAAGTTAACTATAATTCCATATTGAATCTAATTCGAGTATTAAGTACATATTTCGCTTTTTGCTGATTTTAGTAGGGTCATTAATATGAAATATTACATTTTCCCATTTATAATCTAATATATCAGCAATTTTGTGTAATTTAACATGTTCAATCGCTACCTTCATCGTTTGTTTAAAATAATTTCTGAAAGTACCGTTAATAGGTGGCATCTTCAGTTCAGTAGTTTAATAATCTATAAAATTATTGTATATGTAAGTATATCTTATTACTTTATTGATATTTATAATATATAATGATTTAGGATAGTGTAAACCAAATGATATCAATAATTGACCGCAGGTCAAGTTAGTAGTTGACCACGTGGTCATCTTTTAAAACGCATTATACTATAAAAGTGAGCATTCTATTACTTGTTTATAATGAAATTGTATGTAAAATAGATATAATATAAATAGTACAAGAATTTTATTAGTTTGTGTTAGTAGTCGACCACGTATGTCAACTTCTAGATGTAATCGGAATGATACGATACAGTAATATACCGTGCAGTCAATTAAGTTTTTGATATAGGAATGAGAGAAACAGTGTGTTCAATGAATGTAAAATTTAATAGCAATTAAAACAGTGAAAGTTTTAGGCAGGAAAAATCAAAAGCTGAGAAATTATTTACCATCGACTACGCACGCTTTCTTAAGAACAGCGCGAAGAAGATTGCGTTATAGAGGAATACGACTGCTGTTATTAACATTAAATCGTCCGTACTCACGATAAGCAATAATATACAAGCATCGCGCCCGCAGATATCGTAACATACCTACCGCGTTTGTTTCGAAAAACCATTATTTAAAAAAAGCTTATTTTTCAGGTTTAAGTAAAAAATGGTCAACTTCTGACATATGGTCAATGACTGATACCTTTACCTTAATACATATGGCTGGATTTTTTTTTGGAAAAACGAAGAAGCCTATGTATGCCTCGGAAAATCTTACTAGACATCGCCGTGCATGTATTTCTTATCGCGATAACCAGGTGTTCGGCCTCAGGGAAAACTCCAAAGAATAACATTCAGTATTTTCACGTTGTATTTGCGTCGAAGTACGTTCCACCCAACAGTGCCTTACGAGGACTTCACGGATAAGTCGTAAATATTATGAAAGAAAATATAAGTGACACCTTTCTTTAAAAAGTATCACATATTCACATATTTCTATCGTACAAATTTCAGAAAGCACCAACACATATGCCCAATAATACTAATGAAAATCAGACTTCTTTACGATCACTCAGAATTCACAAAACATTCATTATTTTTTCTTTTCGAGGTTTTATCAGTTTCAAAAACGTTACTGCTCCATAAAAAGCTCGTTAGTTAATCTCTTGTAATGTGCAGCATATAGTCTACTGCTGGAACAAAATCGAAAGACACCGTGACGAAAGTACCTTGCGACGTTGGCTTTATCCAACATTCCATCCGGTCTCTTATCGGGAATACCTTAATTTCCAGATATGGCTTGTTCCACACTATCTAAACAGCAAATCGCGCCTCTTCCTAATTGTGGTCCAAGAATGAAAGGATCGTTCGTACGCGAAACGAAGAGAGGCCAGCTCAACCCGTAGGACCCATAAAGAATGT
The DNA here is from genome assembly GCA_038496175.1 of Ampulex compressa. Lineage (NCBI taxonomy): Eukaryota > Metazoa > Arthropoda > Insecta > Hymenoptera > Ampulicidae > Ampulex > Ampulex compressa. Next base: position 111,118 of record JBCFXI010000184.1, on the reverse strand, counting down.
CTATGTGGATTAAGGAAATGTACTCGCTTATACAGCCGATGGTCGCTTAGATAAATGGAAAGGAAAACGTAGTTAGAGGGAACATAACGTCACAATCAGATAAGGCCAACACCGGTGACGTGAATTAATGATAACAACTAATTAAGCGGATACTTTGTTACGCAACACGCTTCGGTGTCTACCTATAGCAGTTGGTCTTCGAAATAACTTAATCTTTCGACCACTACACCTTTAATCTTTTTTACTCCAAAGCCGACAGATATATATATTTTCAATCCCCTTGCGTGAATGTACGGCACCTTAGAAGCTCTTTTTTACATTCTTCAGATTTGTCATAGTCGTTGCGCGATACGTGCAAGAAGAACGAGATAGCAAAGGTTACTTACGCATTGCGTTCTGCGTACGGTTAAAAGGAAACTTTCAAAAGAATTCCATCCACGTTAGAAATATGGCATCTGACCGTATATATAAACGACATGCATGTTATATACGAATTAAATTTTGTCGGTGTACATTCGACAAATCTGGATCGTTCACACGAATATATTAACAGCATACAACTACTGGCAAACACGAAGCGAGCTATTGGCCACAATCGTCTGGTTGAAGTAAGGCGATCTACGCTGAAGAGGGGAAAAAAGTGGATTGGAACGAGGCAAACAATTGGCAGTCGGAATAAATAGTTTTTCGTTCTTCGTATCAACGAATACACGTTGCAAAGCCGTGGGTAGACAAGGAAAAGGAGGACGAGAGTCCATCAGCGAATTTTATCCAATTCGGCGCTGGGCACGGTCCAAGAGTACTCGTATATCGGTGCCGCTGATTTTGCACGATGCATCGGACGAAATAACGAGAGGAGAGAGACGGATTGAACTATAGAACCGACATGCAAAAGGGACAAAGAAAATTTAATGCCCTGCCGGAATGACGAGCCAAATAAATTCATCGCACGATCAACTTTCCAAATACTCGAGATTTCATCGAAATCAGATGTCCGTTAGAAGTCCGAGATTTCCCTCGATGTAACAACATGAGAAAATAATTTTTTAATTGAAGATGAACGCGAAAATCAAAGCGCACGATCACTGCGTTTATCGTTCCCACAAAAGATCGTGGTGAGACTTTAACTAAGCAAAAATCCTCGGAGGAAGAACGGCTTTTTTGGACGAAAAATGTGAGTGTCGGGAGTATACTTTAATTAAATGACACCATTTGTCACTCAGAAAGCAGGTTCGCAACACCGCGGATCCGCTTTAATTTACGACATTGACGAAGACTCCCAAGAAACTTTACGACCGAATGAACGACAAAGTAGAATAAAGCTCGTTTAAATTTCCATTGTTTGAGAAAGAGAGAGATAAAACGTGAGAGAGAGAGAGAGAGAGAGAGAGAGAGAGAGAGAGAGAGAGAGAGAGAGAGAGAGGTGACTGTATTGCTTTTATAACAAACTTTTCTCGAAATTTCTAGCTTCTTTTAAAACTAACTCTCAAGGCTACTACTACTCATTGTGAATTTCTTCAATATCAGAAACCAACGAGAAAGATAAAGCTATAAGCACAACGTTTGACAATTAATTCGGGTTATGTGTGCATACAAAATACATATTACGTGTACAAAATATTTTTTACATGAGCGTGAACGGACTACTCAACCATACGAATGTGTTTTCAGAGCTCGAACTTTCAATTTTCTGCTTTTTTGCTATCTGTCCAAGGTCATTGCACCAAGGGAAAAAATTGGGGAGTAATGAACTACTTCTGCAAAAGCATACTTCTGCCGAAAACAGTTTCGATATTTTCAGAGCAAATGAAAGAAATTGCGAAAACTCTTCAATACAAATTTCTCAAGATTCGATATGTTGATATTTTGTTAAAACGTCGAAGGCGTATTTTATATCTCGTAACGTCATCAAAGACGACATACTTTAAAGATCATCAAATATGTTCTCAAAACTACACGAATGCTGCGAAGAAACATGTTAGGATCATACATTTTTTTGCATTCTTTCGGCCAGTTTATACGAGGAGCAATCCTTATAACTCGGCCGAAGCTGACAGCCGAGAAAATGTTCCACAAGCGTCCTTCCAAGAGAAGGGGAAAAGGTTGGGGCACGCTTGCAGCGTACGATCGACTCCACTTTCTAGCTCTACTATTTAACTGCCCGTCAATTTTCTACGCCACCACACCGTCCCCGTCCCTATTATAGACATTTCCCAAAAGTTCCCACACGATTTCGAATTTACAAAACGATTCTTCTATCGGCATAGCTTCGATCGCGGAAAACGTGACACGCACGCATTATAAGCGAGATTAAAGATATTCGAGAACGCCGAGTGTGACGGGCATAAATTCGTCCCTAAGACAAGCTCTATTAGACCTCGAACAGGATGTATGCAGCGTACCTCAAGGCGTATTTTCTCGTCCAACAAATCAGTGATCGGTTATACAACGATCACGAGTTTCCAGCGTCGAGATGCATACTCCAGACAAGAGACACTCGATTCGCAAGTAATGTTCCCAAACTTCTGGAAATTGCGAATCAACGATAAAACGTAAAGAACCTGGGGCAGAATTCTCAGAACTTTCCGAGCATCCTCGTTAACCGTCGATATTCACGACATGGCAAGTCTCATGGTTTCGAACGCGGGTACGTGTCCTCGAAAAAGAAAAAAAGGAAGAAGGTACGCCTCCGCCTCTCCCCCTAGCCCTCGAGGACGCGAGAAGGGCAGGCGAGATGGCGATCGGTCGTTCCACACGCAAATCCATCGAAGAGCCATAGGTACGCGTATACAGAATAACTCACCGCTGATGCGTCTCATGGCGGCTCACGACACGGCTCCTATCCGAGAACCCTCGTTCAGCTCACTCCACCGTAGCACGTAAGTCTCCTTTATCGGCATAAACACCATGCCACACGGATCAGCACCGATTATCACCTACGTCGTTGCGGTGCACACGTCGGGGCCGTGCGGCGGGACTCCCGCGCCATTGCCTACCGCCGCCGACAATGACGACGACGACGACAAGGATGTTCCTCGTGAGGAAAGAAAAACTAGACACGCACCGCGTTCATACGGTTACGTGACGCGATAAAGTAGCACCACGATATCGACCGACATACCGCCGGCTGGCGGTCTCGGTACGTTTCTTTCTCGCGAAAGCGTATGGCCGCCACTACGTACACGACGAGTGTTCGTCGCACACGATCGGGTGGAGCGGTGCGGGCACTATACGATGGTACTACTGTGGCGGCTTCTCGCGTACCACACCGTATCGCTTAGTCCACAATCCCGCCGGTAGAGAGCGCAAACGCACGACTGCGCGATTAATCTCTTGAATTACGCACCCTGAAACAGCGTAGGGCTTGTATCTGACTTAATATTTGTCTGTAGAATTATGAACAGTTACATCGAACACCCTGACATTCTTAAACTTGTAATATTTATTGCTCTATCTACGATACTTGGATAATCTTCATTAAACTAAATAGCTTTGTACAGAATTAATATCAGCACAAATCATTGTATCGGCTGTATTTGAACCAATTCCTGTGCTCATTTATTTGATTCCTTTTTTGATAGCTTACTATTTTCTTTTAAAAACTGCGAAAAAATTGCAATGAGGAGATTACACTAACTCCATATCGTAAATAAATGAGTCGTTACTTACTTTCACATCTATCCATAGATTTTAATTTTTCTTTGTATTGGAAGATAAATTGGGTGAGTGCAAAAGTTCGTGTGGAGTTTGTGAGTAAAAGTCACAGTGATTAGACAAACAAAAATCTTTATTCAATCAATGATATAATCTCCATAATTTTCTATAACCTTTTCTCAAAGTTCTGGCAGTATACGAATGCCTCGATCATAAAAACTGCGCGGTTTAGATTCGAAAAACGAAGAGACGCAATTTTTAAGGTCTCCAAAGAGTCAATGTTTTTTCCATTTAAATAATTTTGCAATGACCGGAACAAGTGATAGTCAGATGGTGCGATGTCAGGAGAATACGGTGGATGCGTTAGGACGTCCCATTTCAGGCTCTTCAGTTTGCGCAGTGTCTTTTTTGAAACGTGTGGTTTGGCGTTGTCGTGATGAAAGACGACTCCCTTGCGATTTGACAAAATCGGACGTTTCTCTTTGATTTCTCGATTCAGAGTGGTTAATTGACGATAGTACTTGTCCGAATCCATCCTTTCGCCAGCGAGAAGAAGCTCGAAATAGATTATGCCCTGCAATCCCACCAAACACAGAGCATCACCTTCATCGGATGCAAACTGGACTTTGGCATTGCGTCTCCATGCTCATCTGACTGTTTCCATGTCCGTTTGCGCTGAACATTGTTATAGAGGACCCATTTCTCATCGCCCGTCACTAATCGATCCAAAAACGATCGTTATTGAGCCGCCCGAGCAAACGAACGGCTGCAGAAATTCGCTTGATTTTGTTATCCTCGATCAGCAAATGGGGCACCCATATATCGAGCTTCACATCGAATCCCATCTTTTTTAAACGCCGAAAAGCGGTTGATCGGTCAACGTTTAGTGCTGTAGCAACTTCTTCTGTTGAAATTCGCGGATTATTGAGCACTAAAGTACGCAAAACATCGTCATCAATGTCAAAAGGTCGGCCAGAGCGTGGCTCGTCTTCAAGGATAAATCCTCCGCGCCGAAATTTAGCAAACCATTTTTCCACAGTTCGTTTAGCTGGTCCTTGATCATGATAAACATCCTGAATGTTTTTTACGGCTGCGGCAACGTTTATTCCCTTCGGAAACTCGTAAAGCATAACATGCTGTACATGCACCTTATCGATACTCATTTTTAAAGTGATATTTCTCGAAGCAGTTTGTATGAAAACAAATGATTTTTTTTTTAATGAAAGCCGAAAACGTCACTTTTCCAAGGATATATATAATATGTAGATAAAAGTATTAATGACGACACTTTACGACGCTTATAACTCCATCTATTGAAACTCCGCGCGAACTTTTGCACTCACCCAATACAATGCACAATGAATGAATATATTGAATTAAACAAATTTTGTTTTTCTCGTATATGGATCTAGCTTTGTGGTATATATTGAGTGTTTGCCCCCGTTATTTACCCGTTTAAATTCATTTAGTGAACCTCAGTCTGAACCTTTAATTACCTAGATAACGATGTACATATCACGTGAAATGTACTGAGAAATCTTATAGTTCTTTCCATCGGAAACCAATAGCCTGTGAACATATAGTTTGACGGCACAAACATGTTTTTGGAATATTGTAGGAACGAGTTTCCTATCATGGCTGACGCGGACAGTTAGAATTTTCAGTGTCTCTTTAACCCGCAACAATCTCCGGGAAAGGTTGCCCTGCGCGCGTATGCATCGTCATTGCACCGACATGACCCCCCTCCCCGCACCAATTTTCGTCACCCGGCTGATGGGAAGCGTATTTAAGAAAGATAGGTAAAGCAAATATGAGAAAATCAGATAACCGTACATCAAGCGAAAGCAGATTTTCTCTGCCTTTACTCTGCATCGTATTTTCCCCCAAGCTCGTTACTTACGCAAAGAGAGAAAGAAGACAAGCGAAAAGGGTGCGTGAAACCGCCAACGGCTTCTTTTACAAAATGAACCTCGTACCGCGATGCACGAGCCACTGGTGGATTACGTAATTATTTGTCCTCCCTCTCTTCCTAGGCGAGGCGCAGCAACTCAAAGTAATTTACGTGAGTTAAGGAGGCGTCTTAAACTCGAAGACCGCTAAACTGGTTCGCATACGATCCACTGGACGAGGCCACGGAACAATAGAACTAATTATCGTCAATTATCCTGAAGCATCGGTCCGGCCTTACATGTATTAAACACGGCGAAGTCCAGTTGCTATCAATGAATGTTTTATATACGTGAGCACTCGATCGCCACCAATTACGCACATAAATCCATTGTATTTACCATCGAATTCCATCGGTGTCAAAAGAGCATCATAATATTAAAAGAAAATATAGGTACTTTGTAACCATAGAAAAAATTAAATTACTTCTGAAACTAAAGCAATATATTTCTCTATAAATTATACTTTTTTAAATCAAAGAAACATTAAAGGAGCTTCAGCTTGAAAATCTAAAATGCATTCTTATTGATCTTTTGATTTTATATTGCATAACATGATAGCAGATCGATAATCTCTACTAATGATCGGAAGTAATTTACCACCAGGGACAAAGGGTCGAGTTTCCACCGAAAAGAACCGAGTCTCCAAATCATACCCAAGGGAGATACCTTGTTGTAGTACATATAAGCCCGGTCCCATGCTTTACATATCCGAGGTCCAATGACCGTCAGAAAAAATTGGAAATCAAATAACACTCAATTGTTTATTATATAATATATTAAAAAATTATTGTCGGGCATATAGACTTTAGACAGTCTACTTACTCAAAAATAATAGCTGCTGTTGAACTGCGTTACTACACGCAGCATATACATTAAAAAGTAAGAAAAGGATGGATTTATCATAATCGCAAGCTTGCGACAAAAAGGAATAAGCAAATGATGGTTCATTCTATATCAGATGATATACCCCATTGCTATCCCGCATATGTACGATCATTGAAACGGCATAAACTTGACAGTCTGAGGCAACAAGTTCGTGCGCCGTTTAATAATTCTTCGTTGCGATTCAAGCGTGTCCTTCTCAGAAGGAAGCTTTAGGGGAAAATTGCCTAATACGAACTGGTCACCTAAATTGTACTGGCTCTCTTTTTGGTAACCAATTAATGTTTGCCATTTCTAGTAGTAAAAATATAAAGGATGTATAGAATCAGTGATATAAAACACAACTTGTGTTATCTCGATTGATTTTGCATCAATTTGTAGAACCCGGAATGTTTCAAGTAAGTTTGATGTAAATTTTGATCAATTATTTTAAGACAAATTTCAATTAATTACTATAATTGATTAATACATTTTGTCTTTTCTTTGAAATATATTTAACATAGCACCCGTATACTATATTTATAACAAAATTTTTATTACTTTTCGGTTAGGTAAATAATATTTCTATCGGTTCCCTCAGTTTCCTGAGTCATGTCAGTATAATTTAAGAAATCACGCTAAAATTTTATCTAAGCCTTAATTGACTAATATTTAAACCAACTATATTTCTTTTTAATTTTTCAAGATTGAGAAAAGAAATGGTCTTCGGATGCACGAGTGTTCAAAGAAGATAAAATTACTATTGTACATAATGTTTGAAATATTTTTACTTTTAAAGTTTTCTAAGAGTTTAGCATTTCAATTTGTTATATTTCATATTTTTTATAAAAATTATCATATTTATTTGTACTGATACTGTTGTGTCTCAATGTAATAAAAAAAAAATAAATTATATACACTCTTAAAATAAAAGTTATTACTAAACAAGGTAGGTACGATTTTGGAAAGACAACAGTATGGTTTAAAATGTAAATGTCCTAAATCGGACTTTTACGTTTTCAAACATTTTTCAAATAAATATTTATTTAGAAGTTTTCTGCAAAGATAAAAGTATAATTGCAAATAACAATTTTAGTAAAAATATGTGTTGTTTAATAGATATATCAAATATCCTTAAGGTAATACGATTTTGGCAACTCTCCCCTATATAATCACATTTTCCATGAAGAGTAGTTTCCATAAGCGTTCCTTTCAATTCGTATTGATATAAGGATACACATAATTCATACAGCTTTTAAAGTTGCACGATATATTCGTTCATGCAAGCATTAACGCAAAAAAGAGAGCATTGGGCGTTTCAACTTGAAGATGTTGTCGATTAATAAGCGTATCGCTATACTTTTCGCCCTCCTCGTCCTATCAAAAATAGTTCTGACGTTTATCTGCTAATGCCACAGTAAAGCATCGGACGTACGTGAGATGCATCGCGTACCAGCCAATGCGCATTTTTAAACAAAAACATTAGCGCATTACGCATCACAGAGGGCTAAAATAAAAAAAGAAGTGCAAGTCTCAGCGTAATATATCAAAGTACATTAAAATACTCATTATTTAGCTATACGTGGGTAGGGCGCTACCGGAAATTAGCGTGGTACGGCACGAAGGGACTCTACGTGGATATCATTTTTTTAATATGGATGTAATTAGCGGTATCGCAAAGTGGAACACCTATCGTGCTCTCATTGCCGCACTTTTTTTATCACGCATTGCGGTGACGCATTAAGACCTTTTTATTTACGAAAAAGAGAGAGAGAGAGAGAGAGAGAGAGAGAGAGAGAGAACTGGCGATAACGTGGGAGTGCTAAATGGAAAGAGCAACCGGATCGGCCTCGATCGCATACCAGAAGGCTTTTGGTGACCGTCGAGTATATTTGAAAAGGGTGCACGCGCACCTACGCGTGCATTCTCAGTTACACGTGCTCTTCTGACGGGCCGCGGACGTTTCGAGTCTACTTCTAGATCGTCGTACGGTAGACGGCTTGCAAGCACGTGCTACGGGCCGCGGGGTCCCGTTGCACGGAGTCAAGAAGTCAACGAGAAACCAGCTCGTACGAACAGAGTACACGCAATATTCGACGTGGAGCACAGCGTTAGGCCGTACGATGGCGAAGTAGAAGTCTCGGCACGATAGGGCGATGCTACTACGGGGTCACCATGGCAACAGACCGTAGGCTTTTCCGATCTCTCCCTCTCTGACGGCTTTAGCCCTTCCGCTTCGTTCCCTCTTTACGTCCCGGCCTCCCCTGTCTTTCCATCCTACCGACCGTACTCTCATTCTCCGTTCCCCTCACGATCCACCACGGTGTTCACTCACCACTATTTATAAGTTCCGCTGCTTTCTGCCGAAAGACCAACTCCTGCACGCCGCCCTCATTCGGCTCTGCGTTTCTCCTCGAGACACGGGCAACCTCGCACTTCTTCGTCGACGTAGTCACCGATTCCTCTGTCCTCGTCCTTTTCCTCGCTGTTCAAAATCGCTGTCTCTCTCTCTTTCTCTCTTTCACTATCGCGACACCGTGGTACCACGCGAGGGCGTTGATAACGATGGACACAAGGCCCTTCGAAACGACAGGCTTAGCTTGACCGGAAAGCCGCTCCGGTGATGATTCTAGCGACGAAAATTACTCGCGACCGGCTAGTTTGGCACGGACGCGAGATGGAGGAGGAAGGAGATAGAGCAGCGCCCGCCCACGCCTGCTCGTGTGCCAGCGCAACCCCTCTCTCTCTAGTCTACCCACTTGCCTTCACCGTTTCCTTTCTTTCTCTGTTCCTCACCCAGTCTTCCTCTTTCTCTCTGCTAGCACAGCCCGTCACTCTTTTTCTGGTCTACCAACTTGGCCTTACCATTTCCCTTCGTTCCCTATATCTCGTTCTCTCTCTCTCTCTCTTTCTCTCTTCTCTCTCTCCCTTCCTCTCTCTCTACCCCTCTCGCCCTCACCCTGCCACCGTAGTCAAGCTTCTTTCCTTTCTTTCTGCTTTGCCTACGGCATGATTCTCTCTTTCTCCCTCTCCTTTCTCGAGAGTCTCGCGTGCATCTCCCTCGTTCTTTCTCCCACCTTCCTTTTCTCACTCTGGCACCTAACCCTCTCAGGAATATCGATTATCTGCGTGCTCGACGCGCTCGCGAAGTGCAGGATCACCATCCCATATCGTCCAGATTCCAGCCACGCGCTACCGAAAGCACCTTTTTCGCCGGTTTACCACCCGGAATCGAACCGTATGACAGGCCGGCTGGTGAAAAGCGCGAAAAAATGGCTATTCTATTACCGTCGCGTGCAACCACGACCACCATCTTGCCCAACCGTCCAATCGGTACGCGCTAACTAGCCATGCCTTTTCTTCCTTTCGGCTCGTAACATCGCGTGCACCATACATACGCCGTGGAATTCTGCCGTGCAAACCTTTTGCAACCGCCCTATCGTTCTTAGAATTGCAAATGTAGCATTACAACTCGTCTACCACGTTGGAGATGCTACGAACGATATACGTGCGTAAGAGTGATGTCATATATTCAAAGAATATATGCGAAGGGGAGTTTTGATATCGGGTATCGTGTACCTCGGTGGATGCGCCCGGAAACGTACGTGGATGAACTTTCGATTGCAATTACACTGACACCAAGTACACAGTTAATAAATAATCTCGTAAATACATTAACGTAAATACACTTAAAGGAAATACAAAGAAAATATTCTCCTTGCGTTACATTTTTGGGCAATTTCATTTCTCTTGCTCTCGTAATTAACAGAATTATTCCCTATCACGTCTTCAATCGATACGTATGTTCCCGTCTTATTAAAAAGTCGTGGGAACACAAAAGCGTTACATTATAAACGTAACTAACACTTTATTCATCGTGGAAATTATAAATCATTGTTGCAAAGCCGTTAAGCGGCTATGCTGTGAATACGATGTAACATTTTTAGAGCATGAGTAGAACTCCGTTTACACTAAGATTTATTAACTAAAATACGACTCGACAGTTCGCCGATCAGGTCGCAAATAAATCCATCAGGCAAATGACTATGTCAGTATAAACTACTTGTACAATACGCGCAGTTTTACGCTCAGAATATTGCTACAAAAACATTCTCCTTTACTATATTCGCTTCTATGGTAATATCAATATTTATATGATTAATACGAGTTCATTACGCGATTGTTCATGATATACATACAAGAATAGGAAACCGGCGAAAACGGATACGCATATCCGATTGTTAACAACTCCGGCCAGCTAGCGATACGTTGATATAAAATATGGCAGCTGGAAAAAATACTATAATATTGATATTAATATTAATATTATGTATATATATATATAGGTATATATATAGATCTCATTAATGCATGAGTTCATATATAACGTTAGCGATCAGATAGCGATGATACTTTGTATCATATCTTATAAAGAAACATTATGATAGCGATGATATTATCACCACTCTCATTTCTAATGCGATAAAAATGATTATGAAATTACATATTTCAAAAAAATTTCATCGAAACGTTCGTTAACGAAAAATGCGATACACTCGACTCACAGAAACACTATATTTTATAAATATTCAATCACCTTATAGTTCAAACTTGTTAATATTGTATATGGTGATATAAACAAATATAGCTTTATCTTTGATTTTCGATATTTAAAACCTAGCGTACACTACGACAAGTGTAATCTTGGTATATTTTCTAGAATCGTGAACGATGCAACTTCGAGAAATGCGCGACTTAAATATATTATTAACAGTTTTCATAACGTATTTTGTATAGAATTGTAAACGCAAGTTTCAGTATAATTTCTAAAAGTTTTACGTACACTAGAAACAAAATATATTGATTTACTGAAGAAATATTAAATAATGGGCTATATTATTCTGGACAGATTATACAAAAAAAGTCTTATGTAAAAATACTGAAGATACATGAGCCCAAAACGAAAAGCTGGAGGCAGTAAAAAAATAAATTTTGCTTTGGTAGTTATATCTCTGTTAATTGCACAATGCAATACTATTGCAAGCTCGTAAATTTTATTAAACCGTATTAAAATACGAGTGACTTATATAGGAATAATATGGATTAGGGTTATTAACGGGAAGTCGAGTGAGTTAATATCTACTAAAAAATTAGCTGTTCTCAAAATAGACTTGAAAGATGTAAAATTCTATCAAAGGGTCATCTTACTCGGAAATGTAATCTCGGAAGTTTTATGAACGAGATTAAATAACATGTACACATCAAACAAAAAATAATGGATTGTCTTTGTTTAAAGTCTCGAAAACAATTCCTATAATTCCAGTCTAATCATTAAAGCTTTGGACACTGCTACAAATCTATAAACTGTGTGCACAGATTTTATAGCGATATAAGGGAATTGGGCATTTACATACATTGCTATTCCGTACATTAAATATTCACAATACAGTTTTGATAATGAGGACAATGATCATGCACTGCGCTAACAGCAGCAGATGCTACCGCTTCTTCTTCATGCCTTTGCGATATCCTTTGCCAAACCATCCAGGATTTTTTGGCGACACTATCGGTGTGTCTACGTGAAGTACCAAAGTCTCGGTTTCTTGCGGGCTTACACTTTCAGGCTCCAATAAAGTAGGACATTCACCGTCGCGTTGATAAAATAGGCAAGTTAATGAACCCTCGTTTTCCATACAAAACGAGCAAGCTGGTTTGGGCGCTTCCACTTCTACATTAGGTATTTGTACGAACGGACAATAAAGGAACGGTGTTAACTGGGGGTACAAGTACATTGGAGGAAAGGGCAACCCCATTGACAGAAACGGTAATGCAGCAAAGAAGGGTGCTGGATAAGCAGTCATCGTTTCCGTTACTGTTATTGGTGATATACAGTCTTCTTTTTCTTCACTCTGTGGTATGATTTCGTTAAGCGTTTGATCAGCGTCCTGCTTGAGGGATACCTTCTGATTGGTAGGCTCCTCTAAGCATGGTTGACTTGTCGTAAATTGTTCACTACTCTGCAGCCTTATAGCATGGAAAAAGATAGGATCCTTTGCACGATTATACTGTGGAATTTCGAGTCCAAGATGAGCCATGATCTTTGTCATAACCTCATCACACTTTCCATTTATTTTTAACACTGCATTTTCATCTTTTGGCGTCCACTGCAAATTGACGATGTACAGCGATGGTCGTTTGTGCACTGGCCTGTCCATTTGCCACAGCCATGGATATTTTTTTAGAACTTTTAAACTAGATCCTAAACACAGTATCACATCTGCTTGCTTTGCAGCTCTAGTGGCGCCATTCCAGTTAATTGGCCATGGCAAGTTACCCCTTTCTCCAAAGTGAACGATCGAGTCTTGTAAAATGGAATTACACCTATGACATAATCTGCCTGTACCGTGAGAATACCTAGCTGTTTTTTCAGTGACATCAAATAACCTCCAATATTCCCTGTATGGTTTACATGTCCTACAAACCTCCACGTACATATTCCCATGAACTTCAGATAATAGTGTACGAGGTATACCACTACGTAAATGAAGTCCATCACAATTTTGCGAAACTATATGTTTTAAAACCCGTGCTTTGTATAAAGCATAGAGTGCCATATGAGTTAACGTTGGTTCTGCTTGACTCAAATCATGGTTCCTAGAAATCACAGAATGATAACATATCTCATACCTTGTATTATTATAAAAATAAAAAATTGGCAAAATAATAATAGGAGCTATTGAAAATATGTAATTTACCCTATGGCTTTGCCCTGTTGCATTCGTGTCCACACACCATTTGCACCCCTATAATCTGGTATAGATGCTGCAGTACTGATGCCAGCACCAGTATAAACTGCAAGAGACGTTGCTCTGCTTATAGCTGCAGCTAAACGCATACATTTTTCTTCTAATATCTCAGGCGCGTCTTCTACTTCCTCCAATCTTGCTTTGACTCTGTCCCTCTTTTCTTGTCTGTACAGGGCATAACGACAGGGAATATATGCTATATCTACATCTATTATACAGAAGCTATGTCGAGATACGAAATCAAATAGAAATTGACCATTACTCAATACATTACTAAACAAATATTAATATTCGACATACCTTAAATTAACCTCTTTCACCACATCGCTGCAAGACACAAGTATCCCGGTTTCTTCGGCTGTTCTGTCGGTCTCGGACTTTTGTAGTATCGCTGCTACCTAAAACATACCGATGTTATTCCGAAAAATACGATTTGTTTATCATGCATTAACTTCAAAGACATCATCGGACGGCAAACCAAGATCAAAAGCAGAATTCCTCCGTTATATATGGCTATGTCCCGAGCGTTATACATATTGTACATACCTTTTTTAAGGTCGCTACACGCTCGTCTTTAGCTTTAAAAGCTCTAATAGCGGCAGAACGTCTTCTCGATAGGAACTTCTCGTTACTTGCTTCCTCCATCTTTAATCAAAAAGGATCTGTACAGTGCCGTATTAAACGATACTACAGGCCAATTTCACAGATACAACTTAATACTACAAACCTTCGCAAGTTACGTTCTCACTATACAAGTGTGTTTCATATAAAAACAGTGGCAAACCACGTACACCGCATGTCGAAGCTTTTACGAAAATAATATTTACCCAATAAGCAGCACACAACGCTTTGAACGCGTATTAAACGTAAAATAAGAAATTAATGTTTTATGTCAATTTTGCGTGATAACATCATATCGCGAGTGACAAAGGATTTAACACTCAACACTTATTTTGCCTCGAGTCGCTACATGTATTTATAAATTCGCCCCTGTATACCGTAACATGAATTAATCTGAACGTAGCAAGCATTCGCGCTATGTAACCCTATGCTTATTCGATATACTGTCACTTATTCGGTGTAACGTTACATATTTCGATCAATTATGAGTTTCACATTATTAAAAAATGAAAAAATTAGAAGGAATATTATTATTATTGGTTCGAGTAATTTAATAAATATGTTTAGTTTAGTTTGAAAGAAAAACTTCTGCTTGTAAAGATATCTTGTATTTTACATTTTATTTTATTTATATTTAACCAGCATTCATTCGATGAAAGCAAAACAAAGGATAATGTTTCACTAGCAGTATGTAATGTTTCACAAGAACCAATGATAATTGACAAATTGATATTAAAAGAATATTATTTAAATAATAAAGAAATATAATATTTATCGATTGTTAGATCTGATGCATAATAATTTTTCAACGATTGTATTGTTTTGTGCGTTTCATAATAAAAATGAAAGTACGCTTGCGATTTGGTGTTTGAACGTTTTGCCTCCTAGCAAAGCAATACCTTGTTAATTCGATAGGTACACGACTCTCGACAAAACAGAGTCTAAATTTGTCCGTTCCATTCGGTTTTTTGAATGAAGAAACCTTTTAGATATTTCTTCATTTACGTTTGATGTGACGATAATTACAAGCCAGAATGAGACACGATTAGTGCAGGCTCTTTGGTTGTTAGTAATGCCAGGTTTAGAAGAAAGCATTTCACTCGACACGAGTCCACCCACGCACGGCCTAATGTCCGATGGAGTCGGTTCGGAGCAAGTGAAAAAATTTCTCTTCACCTCCCGGAAAACCCAAGATAACGTACAACACAGTGAGAGCTTAGAAATATACGTACCAGAGGTGAGAATATCCCCTGAGATAAGTTTCATTCCTTAAATCGACTATTATCACTACATGTGGCAATGCATGCTACTTGTATTACGTAGTTTGGTTATGTAGCTTTTTCGTATTTACGTAAAAGTCTTGTAAAGTCTAATATCGATGATAGTATGAGCAACTTAAATATATTTTTAATATGTAACGTTAAATCCACCAGAAATAGGTGTTTTTTTCTTCAATTTTAAATTTCGATTGCAGTTGCTTCAGGCCAGTTACAGTTTTTACACTTGGCCCTCGGCGCCGATATTAGCCTGGTTCCTTTGGGAGCACAAGGAAGAACTAATAGGCAAGAAAGTTTTAGAGCTTGGATCAGGGACCGCTCTTCCCGGTATCCTCGCTAGCAAGTGCGGTGCCATTGTAACGCTGAGCGATTCTGCCAGTCTTCCAAGAAGCTTACAACACATAAGAAGAAGCTGTGAATTAAATGGAATTTTATCTCAGGTTCAAATCATTGGCATAACTTGGGGTCTTTTCTTATCTAGCTTATTTTCGATTGGACCGTTGGATTTGATACTTGGATCTGATTGTTTCTATGAACCTTCTGTGTTCGAAGATATTGTGGTCACCGTTGCATTTTTATTAGAAAGAAATCCAAATGCCAAATTTCTTTGTACCTATCAAGAGCGTAGTGCAGACTGGTCTATAGAACATTTGTTAAATAAGTGGGGCTTGACTTGCACTCATGTGTCTTTGGCTGGACTTGGTTCAGATTCTGATATTAATATAAATGAATTAATGCAAGACCATACTATACACTTATTGGATATACAAAAAGCAATTTGAGTTACAATAGACTGTCATGGCTGCTGTTATAAAAAAGTGTAACATTTTAGTAAAGAATATTCCATGGACTATTGGTAATTATGAGCTTGAAAAATATTTTTCTCAATATGGCAGAGTGAAGAATGCGTATATAATATTTGACAGGAAAACCGGATTTAGTAAAAGTTATGGATTTGTAGAATATTTTAATCACAACGTAGTTGATAAACTGCTAGAAGAACCACAAGAACATAAATTGGATGGTTGCGTAATACGTATAATGATGATGGTAGAATAAATTATCTAATTGTGTGTCAAATCATTATTGTGCAAAGACGTAATCATGGATTTGGAAGAAACATTTGACCGAGCTGCAAAGCATTTACAAACATTAACAGCAGAATTGAGCTCCAAAGAGCTACTCCAATTCTATGGACTATACAAACAGGCTACTATTGGACCTTGTGACACACCAAAGCCTAATTGGTATCAAACACAAGCCAAATACAAGTGGGATGCGTGGAAAAGCCTTGGTGATATGAGCCGCAATATTGCTATGGACAGCTATGTACGCTTGCTAACAGAAATAAGTCCCAGCTGGGAAGAAGAAGCAAAAACTGAATCACATGGTTGGGTTGCTATAAGTCGCTTTTTAAATACTGATACCGAATTAAGTGATACTGAGAAAACATTCCTAGACTGGGTGAAAGAAGGCAATGATCAGAAGGTACAAGAAATCCTAATTAAAAATCCAGAATATGTAGGTGCCTTGGATGAAACTAAATTGTTGCCTATTCACTGGGCTGCTGATCGTGGACATGTAGCTGTCATGGCATGTTTAGTAAAATATGGTACGGATATTAATACACAAGATCCAGATGGACAAACACCTTTACATTACGCAGCATCTTGCGGACATTACGAAGCTGTAAAATATTTGCTTTCCATTGGAGCACAATCTATAGAAGATAATGATGGTATGACACCCAAAGACATTGCGGATGAACAGATAATTTCTATTCTATGATCGCACTGTCATGCACTAGTGTACACATTGATAATGTGATAGAAATTGTTTTCCCATTTACTTACGTCAATAAATCACATGGATGAAAAATGTTACGTATACGTTCTAATGTCCCTTTTTTATCATTGCACCTCACCGCTTTTGTAAACTCTTTATTTATATACAAATAAATCCTCTAACAGACAATTACATTCACAGCCTAAGCACTCCTTAGGTAAATGCGTGATTTGTCATTGGCTTCCTTTTTATAATCATTTGTTGATTGACAATTGATCATATTATCAACCATAAAACTTAATGCTACAATCTTGTTTAATAAGCAATCAAGTATATGGAGAATGCAAAATCCGTTATGACTTATTGTTTGTTAAAACTAACAAATGCACATTATAAAAAATTTCAAGCCTTACTCATAATAAATAATTTTAGAATAAAATGTATAGCAATATCTTTTTTGAATACGAAATATATAACAATACTTATATGAATGTAATAGATAATCAATTGTTTTCATTGACCGATAAATTGTAAATAGATTTCGAATATTTCGTGATAACGTAAGATGATTCAAGTTCATTTACAAAAAGGCTTTACATTGTGCGTATATAAAATCTGTTAAGTTCAACAGAGGCAAAGATTCGAATCTTTTTTATTTAGTTTTATGTAAAACATTAATGTCCAGAATCCTCATAAAAAATATCGAAATATTTCTACTTCTCAAACATAACTTAATTTTTCCTTGATAATCTTTAATGACATTGCATTTGTAACGCATAGAACCTTGTTATTAGTTTTGGATAGTCACATTTATCCAGGGATGCAACCAAACCAATTAAGAATTTGATAATGCATCATCTCCATTATAGATTACATCAGCACATTGCATAATAGTTAATATCTTTCAATTAAATCAATAATAAATATCACTTTCACTCGTCCTGTTTATCCGATTTACCCTGGTGCAGGGTACAACGATAAGCTGGTATCCAAAACTAAGATGATATCCTCAAATATGACAGCAATTAAAATAGACCGTACATTTAATATTGAAAGCACACAAAAACCTGTGCGCTTAAATATACGCCAAGTAAATATTGAGTACAAAAACCTCATCTTATGTCTATCATAGCATTCGGGTTTTGTTTACTTCCCTTGCTGCAATGCGTATAAAATTCCGTACGCGTCAAAAATGTGATAGCTTTGAAAATTAGGTATGACGAATTCCAAAATAATTCGCAACACAGTGCATTTTTGTTTACAAAATCCACGAGCTTCTGTAATGACATGAAATCATGAAAATGGCCTCCTTTCTTACAAAGTATACCGCGAATTCTTCAACAATTTAATTACGAATATAACAATCACTTTTTTTCAAGGTCAGTTCTAGAGATTAGTACTTTCATGTTCAGACTTAGGCCGAAATGTGGGTGGTGGTGGGGGTGGTGGTTGAGGCCTAGGCGGCCTTTGATGAAACCTAGGCGAAGCTGGTACGTGTTGCTGCGGTGTTTTAAGAACAACGACTGTCTCAGTCTGTGTCTGGACATCAATAATATTCCCTTCTGATCGGGTACGAGCATGAGCCTTCGCTTGCTCTGGCACATCTGGTCTTGTAGGTTTCTCTGGGCGTTCGCCATACAAGGACATGGAGGAAGGCCGACTACCCACACTGGGGCTTCTCTGCAAGTTGGAAGCCGTGTTGCCATTGCTCTCGTCCGGGGTGCAGAACGCATTGCCATTTCCGCGCACTTGTATTATACTGACCTGTTGCTTGTCCACAGAATACACGTGTGCCCTTTCCAATGTCAAAGGCTGCAGGTTGATTAAAAAATACGTCAATTTCGGATTATATCAAAAGATACCAGCAGAGTGTTGCGTGAAATAAATGTTTAAAAAATCAACAGTACATCGTATTTCTATTTAATTTTCAGCTTACGTAATCCTATTTTTCAAAATGCTATATCCGAGTAGTGATATTTGTTGTCTCCCCCGGCGGTAACTATATTTATCGCAAAATATTATCACATGTTAACGTTGAGTCATGCATCCACGCCGCCCGATACCTACCCCGGTTTCGGTGTCTAAGTTCTCATTACTGTGACGCGGGTGCTGTCTGATAAGGCTTGACGGACGAATCAAACCGGCTGGTCTCTCAGGTATTGCCGGTTTACTACTTCTATCATTTGGCGTTGCAAGTACGCTTATACTGTTATTGTCTGACTTCTTACGTAACTCAACCGCATCATCTAATAACTTAAATAGAATTAGTACATTTGTGTGAAATTAGTTTGATTAATTATATCATGATCTTCACCTGCATTATGCGCTATATTCGTTATACTTCTTGGTGCTGCGACTGGCCTTCTTCTTTCCAATGTAGATGGAAGCGTTTTTTCCATAGGTGCGGACTTTGGCTTCTGTAATACCATTTCTACCGTCTCCATTTCTACCGTTGGCTTATTAACGACATTATCAAAATTTATATTCGGCCTTTCAAAGGCAACAGGAACATTGATTTTTCTTTCCCCTTTTTGGATATCTTGAGAAGCTTTATCAGTCTCAACGTCGACTTTAACAACCTGATTTTGTTGAACGTTTATGTCATGCGCGGGTTCCGCACAGTTCGTAGAATAACAATCTATCATCGGCAGATGTGTTTCAGCAACTGGATGTTTAGCCTCAGGTTCCAAACTGCGCTCTGATTTTTCTATACTGTTTTCCTGTCTTGCCAATTCGGTATTTACTTCATGCCTTTGAGCTTTATACGTTGCTCTATTAAGTGTTGATACCAATGGTCTTGGAGGCTTATCAGGAGCAGGAGGTGGTCTATCATCGCATTTTCTGTCATGCTTATCTGGCGTGGTACTGCTTGGTGGTATTGGAGCTGGTTTGTTTTTTCTACGTGCTGCTGGCTTCGGACTACCTTGTGGAGGACTTTCTCCGTGATCACTGAGACTGCTGTTGGAAATGCAACGTTGCATACCCATCGTAAGACTTTCAGAACCATTAACAATACCAATTTCTAAATCTCTGTCAAAATCTATTTCACCAGGAAAGAACCAATCTGCATACGTGATCAATTGATCCACTATAAGACTAGAGTTGTTGGCTGTACTTATATTCATTCTAAAGGAAAAAAGGAGAGACAAATGATTGTTTCTGAACAATTAATTTTTAGATTAGATGCAATGCAATAGCTATGTTAGAAGAAATATACATACACTATTGTATTTACATCTTCCTGTGGACTCCAGATCAAGTTCGGCGCAATAACAATTGCGATATTCTGGGGCGACATTTTATTTATATCCTGATTTTTGGTAAGTACAGCCAAAAATTTAATTAGGAACCGTAAATTTTCTAAATTTGCCGGCGGTAACTTATGTAATACCTCCCAGAGAGCTCGTAATCTAGCTTCATTGTGTGTTATTCTCGCTGCAGTCATCCATTCAGGATATAGCCTAAGTAAAAATTTAACCCATGTATTATTGATTCCCCGACTCCAGATTTGTGTACAAAACAACTACTTTTGTAGAATTTAAAAGAGATACTTACTTGTAGGTTAATAAAGGCTCTGGAAGCTCGCGTAAATACGATTTTAGTGCACCAGCAACGACGTGCGGATCTCTATATTCTAGTGCTGTTGGTAGAGTCAAACAGCAGGCGTCCAAACTCAGTTTAATTCTACGTGATTTCGATGCAGCACCTGCAATTCTGAACAGACCTTCTTCTTCCATACCCAAACGTAATAATGTGGAAACACATAATTGTATGGGTAGGGCAATCTTTCTGTTAGTCACTCTAAGGTGCTCTTCCAACGGATAACCATAAACCGGCTTCATCTCGTTATCATCTGTGTTAATAATGCTTATTAGAACTTAGTTTATATATAGCTTGTGTGCTTTTGTAGGTAAATGATAATCAACTTACTAATATAGCTTTCTAAACCAGGAATAAGATCTTCCAGGCAATGTAAGGTGCTTTCATGATATGCCCGTTGCAGTTTGACGTATTGAATAATAGTCTGAGCCAATTCTGTTTCTCTTGACATGAGCTGAAACATCTCTGCAGCTAATTGATCTCTACATTGTTCGACCTTCGATTCAGCTTCTTCCAATTCTTCTCTTAAATTGTCTGCCTTTGTTGCACCAGTACCTTAAAAATTAAATATTTTTATAGAAAATATACCCATCAGTATTTTATGTGTCACTTGCAAAGAATGGTATAAAAATAGATTTAAATTATCATTACCAGCACTATGTTTACTGGCTTGCTGGTATCTAGTTCTCGCACTGTCCATATCCAAAATCAAACGTGCCAAGTTCCTTTTATGCTTCAGTATATTTGGTACGTCAGTGTCTAGGATATGCTGCAAAGGAGCAGCAACATATTGTTCAACCTTTGCTTCATGTTCAACAGTTTCATTCGCCAATGATATCTGTGCCCTGCCACATTCCAATAAAGCGAAGCTCAAAAGACCGTCTTCGGCTGCATTTTCTAGCATCGTCTGCCCAAGTATGTACTCTGGACATTTTTTCTGTAAAGTGGAATGTTATTCATGAATAGTATAAATACATATTTTATGCAGTACTGATATTATTTGTTTATAATTATTTCTAAAAAATTATTGAATTATCATTTGTAATAATCTGTACAACCTGTGTCATCCATAATAATTTATAATAGCTTTGAGTTTATGGTTATTATATAGGTAACCTTTAAGAATGACTAATATTATAACAAATAATAATCTTTTTTCTATGACATGTGACAAGCGCAAATGTTCTATGACACCTACGAGTCGCTTTTCCTTATAAGCCGGATCCTGTGCCACAGTTTGATTTGGTGGATTACCCAGCCTTTTACTTAAACCCGTCAGAGCTGCCCTAATCTGTTCCACATGTTTATCCGCTGCTTGTAAATCATCCGTGAGCACCTCTGTTTTACCAGCTCTGTCAAAAAAGAAAGTAAAATCCAATGAGATATGGAAATATCTTGAAGAATTCATTTTATGCTAAGCACATTTCTTATCTGCTGATGATATCGAAGAAGGTATGTAACCCAGAAGAAAACATTTTATTTTAAGGCTGAATGATTCATAGCTTATTTTGGTATGACACTAAGGCTGTCAATAAACTTCAAACATTTCGTGTTAAAGACTAATTACCTAATGTTGGAAATCACTTTATATTTCACACTAAAATATAACTTTACTATGATATGATACATCAATATACAAATAATCACAAGGTTCATAAAGTCAAAAGACTTTGTTTGTCGTACACTCCTGTTGCACTAAAAAATTATGTCACGTTATCACACGTTTTTGACGCAAATCCGTCAGAAGAACGATTAAATTGATACGAAGTGTTGTACAGAGGTATTGTACCCGAGAAGGTGGATCAAGCTCCGTATACGGTTACCTGGAAAAAGTCTGATCGGCGAGCTGTTTCACCCTGAAAAACTGTTTCTTCATGGTCGCTGAGCGCGTAATACTCGAGTTAAATTACAATACACTTCCGTTTAATCGTGCTGACTCCTCCTTGTACACCGCACTCTTTTCGTTCCGGGCACAGCTTTAAAACCGAGTACGGTCCGAGAAGTGCATCCTCCACGCGATAATGTGACACACCGGGGAGAGACGTGCAAATTCAGCGAATAAAAAGAAACAAAATAAAAGAGAGGATCCTACGTATCACTCCAAGGGCGACTGTCCGTCATAATGTTCATAAGGCGATTACACGCTCAATTCGAAGTCGTGTTATCCTCCGATCTATTCTTGCTCGTCTGTCAACGCCTCATTCTGACTGCTTCGAGCTTCACCCCCGATCCGTGTTATTCTCCTGGCGAGTTACGTGTCAAACCGCCGCGCACTTTAGCCGCGGCATCGTGACTCGTTCCCGTCCGTATCGTAGTTTTTCCTCTGATGCTCGCAAAAAGTCAAGTGAACATCGCAACGATACCTTCAAGACTACCACCTACCACCAACAGCCACCTTTGTTTTTCTGGCAACCTTCAGAGCTTCAGCGTTAGCCTCGATAACGAGACAATATACGCAGCGTAGCGCAGGGCACTGTCGGCCATACTCGGTACCCGTACGAGACTCGCCGAGTTTCGATGTATCGAATCTACTGGCGGCAGTCGGTATGAATCGCAAGAGTGGTGTTACCACGGTGGAACTGCAGAGAAAAACGGTTTTGTTCGATCGACCGGGGAAAGTCAATTTAATCGAATAATTTATCAAAAGAGTTTGTTCTCTGTGATGATATCGGAAGGCAGGAAAACGTGACAAGAGGGGGAAAATGAATACTTGTGAGGTCGAACGGATGAATAAACAGAGGAAAAATGTGTCTACCATGTACATCAAATTAATTTGAAGGAGTTGGAGAAAGTAGTGGAGAAATAAGATGGACAATGAGCGAACTTACTATTATCATTCGTATAGTGATGCATTGGTACTCTGTTTATATACTCACACATGTTACAGAGCTGTACGTCATGTATAGACACACAGCATTATGCGTAATCCTCGGATGCATACGAGCCGGGAAGCATGTTCAAATAAATAGTAAAATTACGATCGGCTTGAGATATCGTCTTAAAGCAACTACGGTGGCGTAGTGGAGAGAGGATATGAAGAATTTCACACGTGATACATACACTATAGTCTTGGTTATTTGGAATATTTTATCTCCGCAATTATTATAGAATATGAGCCTTCCGCCGAATTTATATTTCCCGATATTTCGGTTATTTAAATATCGACGTGGAAAAGAACTCAACGATACTTCGTGACCTAATGTAAAAAAGAGGCGTTTGGAATTGAAATGCGAACTGGAGTCTTATGTGGTAAATCACCGCTATATTGACGAAGATATTTGACACTTATTTTCTCTCTCAGTCAATAGGGTCTTGTTAGTTTTGAATAGTAATAGTCGTGCAAGTCGCAGAGTTTTCGCGGAATTTACGGAATACTCTTATTGTTCATTCATTTATTACATATCGTAGGTTTTTTTCTCCTTCCTATTTGAATGACTGTGACACATTTTAACCTGAATTATTAATATATACAGCAGCATATGCACATAATAGTTGCAGGTGAGAGCGTATATGTACGCCTCATGTATTAATAGATTAGTGAGTACTCACATATATGCCTTTAACAGTCAAAGGCTTAACGAGTCTTATTCACTATCGAAGATATACTTAAGCATAACTAGAATGTTAGTAAGAAATGATGGAAAAGATTTGAACCCTGCCTTATTGAGTGCTAATCCAAGCCTTTATCCTCTTTATCGTAGGTCCTTTCGACCATTTTATCGGCGTTACTTCTAGTACGCAGTAATTGTGTATTTTAATCATTATTTTACGCGATTTTTCAGGCGTAATTGTAAGCTCTTTCCCGCCACGAATGCAATCGAACATGTCGATTTCTCGAAGTGCTTTATCGTGACGTGTCAGCGAAATATCGATAGTACTACGACGTGCACTTGGAGGGGACTTCACGAAGTGGCTGGTTTTTTATAATAGCAAGTGCGAAGCCATGCAGTGCTGTCAATCGTCAGTGCAGGTTTTCTCTTTTATCCATGCCGCGACCATCTGTCCACGAGAAAACGCACAATTTTGCGTGACAATACGGCAGCGCGCGCGAAACACAAATCCGTGATCAGTATCTTATACGTACCTACAGGATAGTAAAAGGCATAATCCTCAATTATGACGATCGACAAGAATTTTTTAAACGTGCTCATTTTGAGTTTCGGTTTCATGCTGGTGTTTACGGCATTTCAAACTATGGGCAATATAGAGGTGAGTAAACAATAAGAGTGAGACACCTTACTATTAGAATGTTGACAGCATTGTTTATAGGCGACGATTATTCCTTCTTGGCAATAGTAGGTTTGTTTTGCGCTGTTTAGTAATTTTGTGAAACAGAAAAATACGTGACAAAATAGAGCGCGATTGTTTTACGGGAGACGGAATAGATCTGTACAAATTTATATTTTGGCAAAAAAAAACTATTTATACATATAATCTGGAATTGTGATGAAAGATTCTCAATTATTAAGTCTGTCGGGAGAAACTTGATATTTTATGAGGATTATTTTCCTCAGATGTGTTGAATGTTATACTTATATTTTACTAAGTTCGTAGTCGGATGGGGTAAATATAGAACTAATTATACAATTGAGCACGTAGTTTTTGGAGTTGCACAGAATTTTGTTTCATCCGCGATCGTTCAAATATCGAATGTGAGAGTTACACAATGCATCTTGCGTATAGTACATGGTAAGTTTAAAAGGATATTTTCACTTCCGGACATTTGCCTTTGGCAACTTGCCCCCTTCTTGCCGCACTCTCATGCTATTCTCTCCTGTATTTTTTTGATCGCACGGTTTTCAGAGCACCCCTCTGTATTTTCGAATTTCTCTTCCTCTTTCTATTATTGATTCGAAAGACAATAAAGAAAAAGCTAAAATCGCAGTTTTAAATGTTTCGGTAGCGAAACTTGTGGACATACAAATGAACATGCATACCGATCGGTTGGTCGTGTGTTATCAACCATTGATTGCTACGTGAAAAGTTTCCGAGATTACTCAAATGTTCAATGTTTGTCGAGCTAATAATAATAGATCGAGCTTGGTTCCGCGATATGCAAAGAAGCGGCCTACAGAAATCGGCTAGAATCGAGCTTTTATGATTTGCGCTTTCAACACCTCTATCAATATAAAAAAAAATATTACCTGTTGAATTATTGTCAGGGTAACAACTAAAGCATCCCGTAATAGCTTCCTCGTAAAAAATCTGAGTTTAAATTACACTAAAATTGCTTCTGATGAATTTGTTGTGATTTATAAAATGTTAAAACGTAAATAAACAAAAAAAGAATGTTATTGCAATACGTATAAATACAATATTATTATATCTGGTGATCAGCGGCGCGCGCAAGGATAAATTCAATGCCTTTTTCACATATCAACGTTGCACGCTACTGGACTTAATAAAGTCAAGAGAAGGATATCGCCACCTGTTAGATCGAAGTATCGCTCTTTGAAAGTAGTATTTTTCAACATTCACCTTTACCATACCGATATACGGTGCACGACAAGTGCAGTAATTTTTGCTTGGAATTTCCGATCTATAACAATTTCTGCTATGTAGATATTATATTAGTCTTGTTAATATGCAACGTTACCGCTGCTATTATCGTGGGCTTAAAGAAAAAAACACACTTCCAATCGATGAGCTTAACATTAAAAGCCGATAGCACGGCAGACCCAGATAAACGTCTTATTATCGAATGAAAATTAGCAATCCTCCTTAGGCATATAACGTAGTTTGAAGGACTTGATTAAAAACAATGGGGCCTCATCGAGGAATGATATTCAGAAACCGACAAGCATGTCTAGTATAAACTGAATACCTTCACATTTTAATGCTAGATTATGAAAGTAATGAAAAGAGTCTATAAATTTTTATAAAAATTCTCTAAATTTATAACGTTGCACTTTCTCCGATTCTTCACGATTTCGTTGCGGCACATAAATGCTCGAATGATTCAATTTAACTTTCTCTTTCTGCCCTTCTTTTCTAAACGTACCTAGATAGTTTGAGACGCTACAGTTCTATTGTCGAATTTCACCCGCTGTCACTAACTTTGCCTAGAAATTCCGTATGCTGAGGCCACTTTTGAATATATTTGTGTCCGCATAATCAGACCGGTCCTCCAAACTTCTCTTAAAATTTCTCTTTTGCAATATGCCGAATTTTTTTTTTTTATATAAACACAGATTTTTGGGTAGCTGAAGCTAAAATTTGCTTGAATACTTTAAAACGGGGTGGATGTTGCTTTCACTTTCGGGACTGTCGTCTCGACCTCGGAAACGTTTTTATTTTCTACGCACGACCTGGGTCCGGGAGCATCGATATCCGGTATACACAACAAATATCAAGGGAAAGACATTGTTTATTCTATCGCGAAAAATAGAAGCAGATGTACGGTCTAGACAACTTTGCTTTGCTTATCGACACCACGTTTGCTCTTTGACGGATTTTAGATCCACGCGGCGATTTCTGGCATCCTTGTATTGTCAATAATCAGTCATAAATTAAACACGAAGGCAAAGATTACTTCGAATTTGGAGGAGGATGTAAATACGTCATTCGTAAAGCTATCGTTCCGGAAAGGGATAGTTGGACATCGAGTGATTAGCTAATTACTCTAATCTTGCTACACAGACTCCATTTATCATTCGCTTTTGTGTAGTAGAGAGAGCGAGACATGTCTTTTGACGGTCTAATAGTCTGACAGGAAGTTGCAAATCACTATGAATTTATGCAAGTTTATTGATATTATCTTGATAACGA
Source organism: Ampulex compressa (assembly GCA_038496175.1). Taxonomy (NCBI): domain Eukaryota; kingdom Metazoa; phylum Arthropoda; class Insecta; order Hymenoptera; family Ampulicidae; genus Ampulex; species Ampulex compressa. The sequence goes on along the minus strand of JBCFXI010000184.1, from coordinate 83,797 downwards.
AGACAGTAATTTCCATAACGGTGTTATATGTATACGATAAACATAGGAAATCATTTCCAAATTTGTTTTAAACGGACATTTTTTCTATGCGGAACCGATATTTATCGTCTATAATGTACATGTTTTAAACTATGCAGGACTATTTCGTAAACAGTGATATAGGCATAATTCAAATATAAATACCGTAATACCAAAATATAAATATAAATATATATATGTATCTTACTTTGCACTTCTGCGTAGATAATGCTGATACTTTCACATATATAACATTTTTGTTGTTTCCTTTCTTTTTTTTTATTCTGGATCCACAAATTACGTAGCGAGACAATACCGAACGATCTTGATCTTTAACGGTTATGAAATATTTAAAAATGATTAATTCATAGTTTGAGAATTGAATCATAAGAAAGTTAATCATTTTTGTCGCAGCTGCCGATTATGTGGCCAGTCATCGGTGCAAAATGCACGAACCACGGCTAAATACGCACCAAATTTATCTAATCTATAACAGATATCCTTGGTCTTCTGCGTTCATGCATTATTGACAAAATTTCGTGGTTCCCGAGTTTCGAAGAAGTTTTTTTTTCTCGAGAAATCTGTGTAGGTTTTCAACAGATCTGCTCGAACGATAAAAAACGATAATACATCATCGAAACACCTTATCTACTTACAAAACTCTGCACCTATTTGTTCACCGATTAAGAAAACCAGGTTAACCAGATAATCTTCTAGAGAAAATTCAGCGTAACACAAATAGATTATCCTACCTTTTCTTTTGTCATTATTTTTTTGCGTATTACTGATCTTAATCGAATATCGTTGTATTAACGTGTTCAGTGATAATACTTCTGGGTGACAAATCGTTGGAAAACAAGAGGCGAATGCTTCGAGCACTGAGAGATAACCCGAGATTCACAGAAACAAGCAAAATTACTGTAAACGTTACAAAATTGACCCGCCCAAAATCATTGAGGCTTTCTCTTTCGGTATGTTAGTGAGGGTCATTCGATATTCTAGAATCTGCAAAGAAAGACGAATGGGTTATGATTATTCGATTTAACTTATCTTAACGTTTCCATAATTAATGTACGTTCTACTTTATTGCAGGTGATGTTTTCCTTAAAAGCATTAAAAATAATTTCATACATCCAAATGTCACGAATATCGATGATGCAAATTCTTCCAATTTAGATCTGTTTTTTTCAAAATAAAAAGAATTTTGAAGCGTTATGCTTCGTGGGGCTTATGTGCTCGACGCCCAACTTTCAATTCAAGCTATTTGAAAGTTTCATGCGACTATGTGTTGGGTAAAACAATTCTTTAAAACTTAAACTTGTTTATTTGATGCCTAATATATCGTAAACAGTGCACTCTACGCGTAAACACCTCACACGGCTTGAACAGAAAGTAACAAAAAATCGGTTGAGGGCAGAACATGTTAAGCGTATATTTGAACATGTCAGTTCTATAGCTAATATGAATCAATGTTCGTATGAAATTATTAATACGAGAGAGAAGGCAGCTCGCTAATGACGAAAGTTTGCTTTAGATTGGACGTTAAGGTGGATAGAAAAATGTTTAAACCGTGATTTAGAAAAGGACGGCGCTACGAACGCCTACTTTCTTATACGTGAAAGTTGTAATCCAAACTCACGACGATAGACCGATAGCTACGAATTTAGAAATAAAATACGAATTAGAGTACAATGTCCATTATATACTATACAATTTCCTATGTATTCCCACATTTCCAAATACCTTCTCTGAAATCAACGTGATTAATATATTTGAATACTTAAATGACCGCTTACGAGATTGCTCGTGTTTCAATGCTCAGACGTAAATGACCGGCAACGAGATTTCTTGTTTTTATCTTTTTTCTTTCAAAATTAACTCTTTTAACAGTAGTTGCTAAATATTACAAAATATTTGAACGAATTCATATGGTGCAGGATTTATTGCGTATATCTACGTATTAAATCTCTGCATTAGTGTGTACTAACAATATATTAACTGTGTACATCTTGAGCTTGCTGGACACTGTTTGGTATTCTCATAATAATTTCAATTTAAAGAAAAGTAATTGTTTTTCATTTCCAAACGAGAAAATCGCCAATTTTAGCGTATGGGAATTAATATGCGCTCATTTAAGTGTTAATATACTTTTTAAACCCTCTTATTTTATTATCTAAAAAGCATAAACTATATATGTATAATGTATAATACAATTTTCAAGTATTAATTCAATATTATCCTTTGCGTCAGTATTTCGCTCTGAATCAGTTGAAAGATTATATCCCAAGGTAAAATTCTAATCTGCAAATCCATATGATATCACCTGCATTTTCCGTCAGCATATAACTTGTTTAGGTAAATGAACAATCATAAAAATTATTTAACTATACATGGACAATTTTAGCATCATATAATAAAGCACCTTTTTGCAAAGAGATCTTTATCCACTTAACCATTGAAAGAGTGCTTTTGAAAGTTTTCTCGAACGGCCGTTAACCGAATGCCAATTTTACTGCCTTACAGATTAGATAGGGCTGCCGATATGGATGTAAACGATGACGATATTTATCCGAATGTAGACAGTTAAGACAGAGCCAGTAAAGTTCTAAACTACAAACGCTCAAGTATACTGACTTAGAAACCGAATATACATTCTGCATGCGCTCCGTGTTATATATATGTTTTGGTACAACGATGCAGTCACATGATTCGTGCCTCGTAAACCACACTATTCCAAGGATAATGAGCAGATACGGTGTAGCATTGCGTAGTGCAGTATTCTGCGTTAGTATACATAACAGAAAGATAGAAATATAATGAAATTAAGTATTTTTTGTCTCAGAAAAATTGTATCTATTAGAGAGAAAATTGAATGTTTGCTTGAATTTTTGGATAAAATCTTTTAATATAGGGAAGTGAGAACGTATTAAATGAAAAACTTGGTGCTTTAAATTTTATCATAGATCAATAAAGATTTCAACAAAGATCTCTCTGATTATATTTCATGCTTAACAAATTATTTAATGTACAGATTATGGTTGTTTATTTTATTTGTACTTTTTTTCTGTATACTGCGATGCAGTCTTTATCGCCTTTGCATTTATGTTTATTAAATACGCTTAAACCCGTTCAGACAGTAACCAATATTATAAAGTACATCGGGCAAGTACAACTGTGTAATAAATTTACAGAAATACGGATGCGTATTTTGATATAATGACTATAGGTATATTTTGATATAATGTACATTAGGTCTTGGCCTTCGTTATATTTTAATCGATTCTTTATCATGTTTATTACAACATGGAAAGTTGGATAAGTTTCAGATGAATATAATCTCCGATAAATAAATATATCCGACGTCTCATATTATGGCATGCTGAGAAGAAAATTACGACGCATTAACATTTTTACAAAACTCTCTGCGTCTGTTAAATTCAACGATAGATCTGTCATGTGATTATATACGCGTTGCTTCGTGCTAGTCCACCGATATTGAAAAGTGAGAGAATTTCTATACATGCTTAACAGATTTTCTTTATAAAAATTCTCATTTTTCAACAGATTCCCCCCAGAGTTCAAACGTTTTGTATTTATCCGCGTTCAAGTTTTCGACCAATCCTTTGTGCTTGATTTTGCCTACGTCAGATCTCATAGAATATTTTCTTTCACTTTCACGCCTGGCATTGACATTCTCGGTCCAGTCGGGAATGAAATGCGGATCGAAGACCTTGTTGGTTGCTGTGGCAACCAACACGATTTAGCATAAACATTAATTTACAAAATCTTCATGGTAATATGCTGTAGTATTAACCCATTATATGCCAAAGCCAAGTGCAAACCTAAAAAATACAATAATTAATTCATTTCCTATAGTAAGCAAATTAAAGAAAAAATATTTTTATTGAGTTTATAACTTTTATAACAGCCAGTGCAATATTTAGTTACGGCAATCGAAACTAAAAGTTTCACTGCTTAGGTGGAAATAAATAAAAAAAACAAGCATCCCAAAAAGCGGACAATGGTAATTAATGGGTTAATATAATTAAAACAAAAATTCGTAAAACGATCTAGTCATACTGTACGAAATTATTATCTCTGTAAGTATGTGCAAGTTACATCAGAGGCGATCCTGTAGACTGTAGCAAGATAGATACCTACATATCATAGAAAAATCTATATCTACTTTCTCTCTTTCATAACTGCAATTATGCAGAATACGCCTGGCACGGATAACACTCGCAAGCTATGAATGTTCGGAAATCAATGTCCTATTTAGACACTGCGTCGATCCTTTAAAGACATGTTCCACTCAGCCGAATATGTTCGAAATTGATAAAAACTTGCCTTAAGCCCTTAAACTAGTATTTAAATACGCTGCAGCGCACATTTCTTAAAATCTACTTCGTAGAAAAATTTTCAACTAAACAATAATCAAGCGATTATCGATCGTAGAAAGACTGTAACAAAATAAATCTACAAGTTTCTTCTTTTTCTCCGCAGAAAACCATCCTGGCAAGCATCAACAAGGAGGACAGTAGCTTCACAGGCGAGGCTTACACGAGTTTGGCCATAATTTACGCCGTGTTCGCGACATGCAATTGGTTAGCACCGTCGTACATCTCGATGACAGGGCCGAGAATCTCGATCCTAACCGGAGCTTGCTGCTACATAGTTTTCATAGCGTCCTTCCTGTGGCCGCGCAACGGTTTGTTGTACGGTGCCTCGTCCATTCTAGGTCTTGGCGCGGCCCTGATGTGGACCGGTCACGGCCAGTACCTGACGGAGAACAGCGAGGCCAAGACGATGTCCAGGAACGCGGGTATATTCTGGGCGATCTTCCAGTCCTCGATGTTCATTGGGAACCTCTTTGTTTACTTCATGTTTACGGAGGAGCATATCGGAGCATCCACCAGAAAGGTCGTCTTCATAGTCCTTAGCGTACTGGCGGTTGTTGGAACAGGCGTCCTCGGGTTGATGAAGAGACCACCCCAAAAGCTGGCGTTGGGTGAGGCTGAGGGTGTATCCAGTGCGGATAAAGAACTTCAAATGCCGGAACCAAGGAGAGAACGTCCATTATTGGCGGCCTCGCACGCCTTCACGGACGCCTTTAGCCTCTTCCTCACCCCACAAATGCTCCTCCTCTCTTTGACCTTCATCTATACCGGCCTGGTGCTCACTTTCTACTCCGGGGTTTACTCCTCCAGTATTGGATTCACCAAGGCTATCGGCGAGTCCAGGAAGAGGCTCGTCGGTCTTTCCGGAATCTTCATCGGAATCGGAGAAGTCGTGGGCGGTGCTGTATTTGGTATACTAGCGTCGAAAGTCTCGAACGTATGTGGTGGATGGCCGGTCGTCGTGACCGGTCTGTGTGTGCACGTCTTCGCCTTTATCAGTATATTTCTAAATCTGCCGAACGACGCGCCATTCAAGGACACCGATAGCCTTGGATACATTAGTTCCTCGCCTATATTGGCTATGGCCGGTAGTCTAGCTCTTGGCTTCGGCGATGCCTGCTTCAATACTCAGGTTTATTCTCTCTTGGGCGTACTATATGTCAAGGAGAGTGCTCCTGCTTTCGCGCTTTTCAAATTTTGCCAATCGGTCGCAGCTGCCATTAGTTTCGCCTACAGTAGCAAGGTCGGACTTCACATTCAACTTCTCGTACTTGTAATCGCAATTGTGTTCGGTAGTATTGCCTTCTGTTTCGTTGAATACAGGACGAAAAAGTCGAAGGACGAGAATCGGTTGGACATACATCCAGATTTGGTCGATGGAACGAGTGGAGAGGATTGACAGCGGGCGTTGGGGGGGTTTACGGGGAACGAGGAAATATCGCGATATTTGGGAAAGGTTCCGTTGATCAGAAAGGTACGCAGAAAGTCGATTGGGAAATTTCAGAAATTGATATAACGTGCTTGAAGCCACGAGACGATGCCACGATATAGTTTTAACTCCTAAACGTAAACATAAATTACTCTGCCATTAGCCACGTGCGATCTATACAATACAATCTTGTAATATCCTTTTCGTTCGAGCGACGTGAGAATACCATATTCATTGTCTAGTTCATATGTACATACGCGTCTATGCAACAGCGTTTTAGGCGTGACATGAATAGATGAGAAGAGATAAGAAAAAAAGAAAACAATTGTCGAGATTCCGGGCTACACTATTTTCCTTTTACTTTTTATTTGTATTTGTATATGACGATCATGGTTTCCGACTGTTTCGAAAGATTTTTCTGCTTTTCGAGAGAAATGCTATTACGCAGTTATTATGAATCATCTACGCCTGTTATTATACTTAATGAAATCAAGGGAAGCTGAAACCGGGGAATCATAGTTATTTCATTAATGGACACTTATTGTAAGTGTTACGTCGGTAGTCTACGTCAACGTACATTACATCGTGTACGTTAGAAACTGCTATTCACGGTCATCCGTACATGCGTATCAGTTACGCATATTTGCAACAATGCACGTCTACGTGTTCTAATCGAATCTTATCACCAGATTCATGGCAAATTTAACGGTTCAAAGTTTGAGGTAATTACAATAATAATGAATAATCATTCAAGCTTAAGAGTTCCTTTTAAGGTGCAAAAACAAAAGCACTCGACTTCTCATAAGCCAGTTTAACATTGTACATTTAGTATGATGCAATATATTTTATTTTAAGATGGAATGTAAAAAATACTCAACACGTTCGACCGATACTAAATTTATTTTTTCCGCTGAATAATAAATCGAGCGTTTGCAATCATCCAAATTACATTGGTTAGTGGCAGTATAGTGCACATTTAAATATCATAATAAATAGAAAACTTTCATTAAAAAATAATAGAACTTAAATTTTTCAACAAACCCGAAATTTGAAATGAGTATTAAAATCATTCAATCTATGTCGAACAGATATCTTAAGTGCGGCGATAACAATCATTGGCACTTGGGGTTATAATGAATAGATTATACTTCTATACATTTTAGATAAAATCACATCTCTTGCATCTTCGGTAACTTCACTTATGTCGGTAAACTGTCTTATGTATATATTATATAAAAAAGGTGTATCGTCGAAAGGAATAGAATAATGTACAAGTAGTATGTGTAAAGAGGCAATGAGTTTTCGTTAAAACTGAGCATTGAATGTGTACCTAAAACATTCCTTACTTTGGGCACAAGTTATACAAATCAGAGGAAAGGATATACGTTGATCATGTATATAAAAAATTCTCCTACAACTATTGTGATTAAACGACGAATTAGACATTTAAGATAGATTTATTCGAGACTTTTCCGAAGAGCCACACGCACGTTAGGTAACATGTATATACGATTCCGAGGAAGAATGTTGTTGACGATGGTGTTCGTTAAGGATAAATATATTTATAGTCCATTTTATTACTCTTCTGCTTCATTATTCATTCTGTCAACATTCTAAACGTTTTTTACAGGTATAATACCAAAGTTATTGCTTGATGTCACGTAAGTACGAATTACACATTTACTTTATAATTCCATTATCCTTGTCAATATCACAAGAACCGTGATGTAAAATGCGTACCACGTTAATCGTCTAACTGACAGAGAGAAGCAACGCCTCTGTTGATCCAATGAGACTCGTCTAGTCTTGTTTCTAGCAAGATATACATCACGAAATTGGAAGAGTGCCCAGTTGTGGCCAGCACGCCGCGTCTGGCGCTTGTTTTATACACCGGGCAATGGTATACCGACTGGATCACAAATTCAGATTTTAATCCTGGCTTCAACCAAATGATAGGTAGTGTGTCAAACATTATCTTGGCCTTGGATTCATCCAGTACCCTCGATTCTCTGTTCCACCTTGCGGCCTCTAAAAACAGTCCCTGCGAAATGAAATGAGGCGTAAATCGGGCAGGAGATCACTGACCTCGGCATAACGATCTGAAAATTATCACCGTTCACCAGTTTAAGTGCTCTAGAAACATTAAGCAATTGTACCAATGCGAGGAGCAGACGATGGAATTTTATCTAGCATTTGTTAACCGGAAATGCGGTTTGCGTCGCACAGTCCGTACGGTTAAAATGTATCTTCTTCGATGGTACATGATGCAGACTTTCCTCAATGATTTTGATACTTTCAATTTCAATGTCACTTTATCGCAAATTTACGTTTTCTTACCTGTGATCCTACTAGTGATCCAATGTTACTAATAACGGGACGTTTTCAGATTTCCGATTCTTTTATTATAGTTTTATTAACACATTCACGACCGTGCGGCGAAGAAAAGTTTATAACTACAGCTCATTATATATTTCTTTAATGTCTGCAAAATGCGCTGCAGATTTTTATTCCAATGGTATAAAAATTTAAATTAAATTAATGAATGGAATAAGTTAAAACCGTTTCCAAAAACATTTGTCAAGTTCAAGATAGACTTCATTTGTTTATGCAAAAAGTAAAAATATAAATGCATTGCCGTCATACATATGTGTAACTGGACTCTCAACGGAAGTCGCCGTGTCACAGATATTTAATATCGATGAACGTACTCACCCTTATGTATACACCTCGAGAGGGTACTTGGTCGACACTTGTTTCATATTTTGTCACCTCAAATTCGAAATCTAGCCGATCAATTGGTATTTTATGCTTCCTGGCGTAGTTCTGCAGCACGCCAGTGAGGAAGGATTGCGTGAAGAAGAATCCAGATATCCAAAACACAACAGGTGCGTCATACTCTATCCAATTTTGAAGGAATTCCAATCTGGCCAACAGATCATTCACGTAGCTCCCGAGGGGCTTGAGGGAGGGATACGACTTTCTATCCCAAGCGATTGGTACTCTACCAATGCTCATGCTTAGAAAAACCTCTTCTAACTCCGAGGACATCAATGCTTCCCCTTTGATCGCCTTTTGAACGTCTACCAAAGTCCTTTTGAGTACGGCTATCAGATCGTTGAACCTGCGATCGGCCATGCCCAATTCATAATAATTCGATATGCATACAGTACGAAATACAAATCACAAGTCATCTTTCGTACCTTCTAGTAATTGCAGTATTATCCTATATGTCAAGTTTGGTCAACATTTTTTGAAAACTTAATTTTATACATGATAGCCAACGAAAAATTTAACGCAGAAAATGTTCATTCAAATAACAACGTAAATGAAATTTATGTTTTCTTGCAGTCAAATAGAATTTGAGCAATTTACGTATAGCATTGAACATTTTCTTTAAAAAAGTTTGTAACGTAAGTTTACTTATGAAGAACAAAAACATTTTCTATAAAAGAGATAAATTTGAATTGCAACATATACGAACCTTATCAGTTCTTGTCGCAACACCGTGTTCATGCTGTTTATGTAAAGGACTGGATATTTCTCAGAAACGTACACTATATCAAATTGCGGTGGCATTTTCGATAGAATATCGTTAGCGAGGTTCAAGACCATCTCGTCAATGTCTCCTTCAGCACCAACTCCGCTTATCTGTGGTTGTGTCTCCAGTGCACCAGCTAACAACTGCATCGATTCCTGGTTATCTCTCATTACATCCGCATTTTCGTGAAGTCCGTACACCTCTGGAAGCTGATTAATCGGCAAGCTTCGTATGTATTCTATGCATCCTTCGTGATCCGTGTCTTCTGGTAGATGGTAAATTCCGCTTGGTGAAAAAGAATACCTACGTAGGATTGACATATTATTATCATTTTATTCTGTAATATTCTTAAATAACTTTTTGATATCGGGATTGTCTATAGAATTTACATCGTCTGATTATGTACTTTTTGTAATTATACGTATATGATAGTTGCTCGGATAATTATAATTCTCATACATTTAACTTACTCGCGATTCGTTATCACTTCCGGATTATAAAAGTTCTTCAATAAGGATTTCAACAAGCGTCTGTCTTTATCATCCGTAACTCGGCCACCATAGTTACACTCTCCAGTCAAGTAAAAAAGCGCGTCAAAGGGTACTTGATCATAGTCGTTCAAGAACAGCTATAAATCGTGCGTAAATATTTTTTATAAAGTTCTATAAAGATTTTAAAGTAAAATATAATTAAAAGAAAAACAATGTTCATTATTATGCACTTGTACGATACAAACTCATATATTGACTCTGCTGGTTGGTTCTAAAGAGCCAATTGTAAATACAAGCTATTTCAGAAATGAATGAATAGACAGTAATATTCTGTTGTTAATAGGAATAAAGAAAGATCAAGAATTTGATAACAGGATAAAGCTGTTATCTGAACAAATCCAAGAAGTCAAAGGTTCAAAGATTTAAAAATATAAAGATTTAAAAGAAGCATCGCGTGCTCTCAAAACTTACATTTATAATTTGACTGTCATGTACGTTATAACTTTTAGTAGCACTGCGGTAGTTTAATTCAGCGGTGCAATAGAAATTAATGATAATGCGTTAATAGACGCTAACAATGATGTGTGCAATGTTTTAAATGTAATGAACATTATGTTATATTATAATATTAGAATAGTATGTGTAATATTGAAACATGCACAAATTTTTTATTTTATTATACAATGATTCTAATGTGGGGTTCAAATCCTTCTTCGAGATAGGAGGAAACATCAATAAAATATCAGCAGTCAACGCGTTAAAATATAACACTAAAGCAGAATAACACCGAATTAGCTCTTACCTGCAACTGTAGAATACTGATTCGCAGATCAGACTCATTGAACTCATAGGGTAGGTTCCATCCTAATGGTCCGAAATTACGTCTTTCCTGGACGACCGCGTGAAAGAAACAGAGAGAGAACAAGAGACTTTGCCATTCGAGTATTTTAGTACAACTACGAAAGAACTTCGAGTCGGATATCGGATCGTTCAGATAACTACGCAGTAAATTGTTCTTCAGCCCTTTAGGAGGCTCATTCGTCATCTTAACACCATTTTGCAATATCGACACGGGGAATCCTTTTGACGGATAGCTCGTCAACCATATGCGAAACTTAGAATGCGTGTTCTCGGGAACGACGATCTCGTCACAGATTCTATCCAATTCTTTCATCCAGGAGACGGCCAGATGACAATTTTGCAAGATTACCCACTCGCCGCTCTTTATACCTCTCTCTATCATTCCCGCCGCTATTGGGCCCTGACCTTGACCCAAAGAAATTGTCATGAGGTTCTTCTTTGAAATACCTTTATCTTCGGCGAATTTTATTAGACCGGCCATCGGATCAGAACCCGGTGATAATATGAAAATCAATGGAGTTACGCTGCTGGAATCGTCGTAAGATCCTTGAAGATCAAAGGGTGGTGGTTCGACGAAAGATTCGTCCATATTTTGAATGATAAACATTTGAACCGCAGAAACGATCTTATCTGGTCTTACGCATCTGAGAATGACGAGTCTCCTCAGGCTTCCATTCTCTTGTTGAAAAGGAGGGGGAAAAGGATGGTCCTGCGGATTTGGTAGATCATAGTACTCCTTCCACTGAGCTATGCGAGCCGTGAAAGTTTGGCGTAGTTGGTCGAGACCCGGCAAAAAGGTTGCTCTGACAATCTCCGACCAGGATTTGTCGGTCAGCCAGGATGCATCAGGATTCGGATAAGGATTGTCCAACGCAACTCCACCGGTTAAGAGAAACGCCCACAGTTCCTCTTGCAGTTTACCAGCCGCACGTAGGAGACCCGCGCAGAGAACCAGAGAAAATATCAGTTTGTCCTTCTCAAATAAGGATCGACAGACGTTCCTGTAAATGCTCGCAGTGAAGTACGTATTGAGACTGTCCATTCGGACTTTGAGGATGTTTGATTGCAAGCTGTTAGCTATGGCCATTACGTAGAGGTGGATGAACCAAGGTAAGGAGTACTGATACATGGGATCTATGTTGGCAAGCTCTGTGATGCAGAAGAAAAGCACAGCACCGTGCTTGGATACTGGCTCGTAACCGTTCCGTGCTTCGTCAATCTCGATCGCAGTTTTCGCCGCGACTTTCTGCTTAGCCTGAATGTCCTCCGACAACACCTTCGATGTGGATAGTATTTTTATCGCGGTCTCATCCTCGAGTATATTACCTTCGGATGTAGAGAGAACTTCCAGAATCTTGTCCTCGATTTCTTTCAATATTCTCCTGTTATTAGCACCTTCAACTATCAGCTGATTCTTCTTTTCCTCCAAAGTCGGCAGTTCTTTCGCCACGACTATTCCTAGCAGCTGATCTTGAAGGCCCTGAGGCGTGATCATAAAATTCAGCAGTGTCACCTTAACCGCGACTTCCGGCAGGTAATGTGGATTTCTCAAGCGAGTGGTAATGTAGAAACGAAAGTCGAGATTGTATTCGATTACGTTTTCCACAAATTTCATATAGAGTACACCACGCTGCTTATACGTGTTCTTTAATAATACAGGTTCTAGGATGGCATCAATCTCTTCGGATATATTCTCCAATAGCACTGGTATACCTAGCTGAATCGAGGTTTCCATAACTCTGACGTAATTGGGATCCGTGAGCTTGATGACCGCTAGTTTATTTTGCTTTTCCATATTCTTCACCCACTTATTGGCCTGATTCTGCGGGTCGATCATCAAAGGCCAGCGATCGGCATTCTTCACGATTATTCCATTTTCCACTGAGAAGTTATCCGCCGGTAGTCCGTGAATGGTCCACGCTCTGATCTCGACAGGCTCGCCCAAAATGTCGATCAAGCTGAATTTCGAGCCACATGGAATACCTGCTGATATGCATAAAGCATGCCATTCATCGATCAAAGCGTTTCTGTATTCAATCGTGAACGCACCGAGGTACGCTACTACTCCTGACGAAAGTAAGACGTCACCTATGACATTTCCAAGGCTTGCACCAAGTTTAACAGCCGTGTCGCTCCATCTCGTTTTTTCACCACTCAGACCACCGAGCAACTTTTCCGCCCTCTCCAGTTTTTGCGTGCAATGATCTATCTGATCTTCTAGTTTCTTTTTCTCCCTCATACACTCCGCGAACTCGTCGTTCAACGATTGTAACTTTTGTGTCACCTCTTGGAGGAGATTTCTTTTAGCGTTCAGGGTCTCCATTTGGGTGGCCAGGGCGGCCTCCGCTTCTGCCAACATTGCTTTCTTCGGCGCAACGACTTTGATCACGCGATCGTAGACCTCCATGGCTCTGACCCATTTGCAAAGACCTTCACACGCCGTGGAGACCTTCTTTATCGCTTCCGGTTGGAAGCTCCTATCGTTCATGAACTTATCCCTTATTCGTTTCATATAGGCAACGGGTATGTTATCCTTGTCGAAGTTCTTGAGACTCTCGAGGAATTTCATGTCACCAAGAAGCTTTATGGACGCTGGCCAATAATCGTCTACAGTCTGACCCGTGGCAGTGTCTTGAACTTTGTCCGGTTTGACGCCCTTTAAAACGCACACGGCCTCCATGACCAGCCTTACACCGGCCGGTGGGCTTTTCATAGACTTTACTATAGTAATGTCTGCCGGTTTCAAAGTATCCAGAGCCGACAGTGCGGCTTCGAGAGCCGGTGTTGCCTCCGCTAAGTCACTCTCGCAGTCGTCCTTTATCGCCTGAGCTGCCGCAGCAGCCTCGTTTGCGAGAGCCTCGTCTGCGGCGACTATCTCTTTTTTCGCTTCTACGTTGATCGTGTCTTGCTCGATCCTGATCATCAGCTTGTCGCTCAACTGCGACTGGGCAAGCAGTTTTGGCTGCAGAGTCTGTAGTTCTTCCTGCATAACAGCCACTTGCCCAGCGGCAAAGTCCAGCTTCTCTAATCCTGTTTCGTAACGATTCTGCTGAAGGGTTATCTGTTCGATCTTCTCGCCATACAATCGGTATAGTGATTTTATTAGCTGCAGGAAACTCGTAGGCGTTACGTAGTATCTTCTACCTTGAGTCACGTAATACTCTTCGCTGGTTTTCGATACGCTCATGTGGAACCGCTTGCAAATCTGCACACAGCTGTCGCGTAATTCTTCACCAATATCGAGATCCTTCAATAACATTTTGGCTACTTTCTCGAGGGCATCCTCTGGCCAAAGTGTATACCAATCGATGGTACAACAATTAATCAAGGATGGGAACATTCTTATGCGATTTCTAAAAGTGTCGCCTATCGGCGACATAGTTAGGATTATGTGAAGATTCTTTTTAATTCTCTCGATGAAGAGATTGTACAGTGCCATTGGCGTAGTTTCTGCTTTTTTACCTCTTGTGTCGCGTGCCACGCTCATCATTTTTTCCAGGATCTCGGCTTTCTCGTCCGTAGCGTACAAGTTGGGCACGTCTGCAGTGTTTAGAATTATGTTTATGTCCTCGACGAAGGACTCTTCCTTTATCTGGTGGTCGCCAAAGAGGAAAACCGTGGGCCTGCCGTCACATCCTACGCGAAGGAGAAGTTTCTTAAGATCTTCTCGCCATTCCGATGATCCATAAGTCCTCGTGATCTCAACTTGGTGCATCGTGTACTCGGACATACTGCTCGCCAATTTGGCGCACGAATTTCTTCCAGAACCGCCTACTCCCACGAGTAAAGCATGACCATTGTCCTGAAGCAGGACGCGAGAAACTCTCGACACATGTTCAATAGCGAATCGAAAAAGAACCAAAGACATAGGTGACTTTGACAACATATTGTACTCCGCCAAATAGTAATCCATCTTCTCCTGAAGATCCTCAAAATTTGTCACCTCGTCGTACACCTTCGGATCAGCATCGGGTTCTATGTAACTACCGAAGAACAAATCACGTATGTGTTCACTCGTCACAGTTATTTCACCTTCCTTCAGGAAGGAAATAAGGACCTTGTCGAGGGGTTGTCGCAACTGATCATAACAAGTGTGCTGGACCATTTTAAAGAGCATCTCGCGATCATTATCGTCTACCAATCTATCGTGAAAGACTCTATACACCTCGTGAATCCACAATCTCATAAGTTTGTCGGGCTCCTTCATCCTGGAGGCTGGTACGAGGAGTATACCACCGATTACACGACTAAAATCTCGTAGATTAAATGTATAATGACTTTTAGCCGGGGTTGGTAGGAATTTACGGATGGCCGTAAGGAAAATGTCCATCGTTGCATTAACCACCATTTTTCCTAGTCGAGAAACCTCAGTTACGAAACCTTTGGCAAAGTGCCACTCCAGGATCGAAGAAAAGATCTTGCTCATAGTAGCCTCTTCGAAGAAGTCCATGCCTATCACATGCATGTGCCGAGTGAATCTCGACGTTATGAGGTTCGAACCACCACCCGGTGGCACCATAGCAGCTATAAGTAAGACATCTACAAGATAGAGCATTGACATGTCTTTTGTGTCAAACCAATGGCCATGATCGACGAACTGACGCAGCAACTCTATCGGCGGCTGAGCTCCATAGGTCTCCTTTTGCGGCATGCTCAGATCATCAACAAAGAGGACGCACTTCTTGCCCATTGCCGGACCATAAACGCCCTTTCTGCGTCTATCTAATTTTGACATAACGATCTCTTGAGTTTGAGCCGCGGTGGTACGTGCACTGAAGTTCATAACGTTCTCGATGTATTTCTCCCTAGGCAAGGAAACAAGGTAGTCCAGAATGATCGCGGATTTTCCGGTTCCTGTCGGGCCGACAAACAGGACTGGTATGGATCTTGGTAAAAGTTTGCTTATGAAGTAGTGCTGTATTGACATCTCGGTCGTTTGGATTATCAGTTCACTGGCTTTTGCAGCTGGTGGTAACGGTGCCTGAAAGTTTTTTCAAAATTATACATTGCACTGAATCCATAAAATTACATGTATATACAGTCAATCCTCCTATAATACGGTTAGTTTTTTCCGATTATATCAAAACCGTATTAAGCTAAATATAGATGCGAATTAGAATGCAATGCAAATTAGAAGAATGCGTTCCGTGTTATATCGAGCATTATAAGGTACCGAGAGATGCATAGTGGAGACGTAGCCCGATTACGAAAATTTACATATACTAATAGAATAAATATATATCAAACTTTTTCATTAATTTCAAGGTTTCGTACAAGAAAGTTTGTGTTTATTTCCATCAAATAGTATAGTGGAGAAATTCGCACTGCATGAGGTTTGTGATTGACGTTATGCTATATGAGTACCGTGTTACAGGAGGTTTGCCGTGTTATTAACTCTGTATTATATCAAAACCGTATTTTCAGAATATCATATTTTAAAATAGTCGACTTCCATACGATTTAGTTTTTTATCGCCAATTTCTAACACTATGTGTAACATATGAGCGATTTCTTTTAAGTGATATAAATCCAATTTATTAAAAATGACTGTTACGCATTTGAAAGAAGACATCTACATCTAAGTAAAACTAAGATTAATTTATTGTTTAAGAGTTGGACGTTATACTTCTTTAAAGAAACGGCTCGTATAATATATAATTATTATCAATATCATTATTATATATGATTATTTGGGCTGGAGTTTATTTTTGGCGGTACTACATACGAAGGGGTACCCAAAAGAAACCAAACTTATTTTTTTTTAATTTATTTCCATGTATTTTCATTTTTTCAACATTTTCATACGTTCGGGCCGTGGAAAAACGATCAGAACGAGGTTTGTCATCAATTGACATTTCAGCATTTTTGAAATGGGAAAACCTCTTAAACACTTGAGTTTTTCCCATATCATCGGCCTTGTATGCCATTTAAAAAATTTCAGTAGTTTCTGTTCCACTTTTTCCGTAGCAAAAGCAAAATTTCACCGCTGCACGCTGTTTACGAAAATCAGCAATTGCAAAAACGACGATCACGCAAAACATTCGTCACTATAATCTCTGCCGAAACTAGTCCTTATCTTCTGCAACGACGGCACTCGGCTTATTGACTCAGAAATGTTACTTCTACGAGGTACTATAAGCTAAAACGCGGTATTACAAAAGCTCTACCCACCAAAAAATTACTTCGGTTTCTTTTGAGTATCCCCTCGTATGTTACATAAGAAAATAGTATATTTATTGTACTGGATGTATTAATTATAAAAGATATGTTGAGGGTACTAGACACCATTGAATTTGTTCGTCGGGAATATTTTATCTGGTACAGTTGGTCTATCACTGACCACTACCACTGACGACTAGGTTGTTCGATAAGTTCACGGAACAAAAATCGAAAAACGAATTTATAGTTGCAAAAATGACTTTAAAAGTTACAGACTTTAAACTAAGGTTTTATGCTAAAGTTTTTTAGTTTACTAAATTTTAAGATGTTATACTACATTTTTAAGCTAAAGACTTTAAACTAAAAAAACTTTAAAAGTTAAAAAAACGCTCAAAATTTTGCTAACAAAGTCGGATTTTTAGCAAGTGCGGCAACCACTATGCACACAGCTGTCTGAATCACAAAACTTTATTTAAAATGTTGCAAAAAAATATTGAAATTTTTGATGAATTTCCTGTGAAACATAAAATATTATAATAAAGCCAAAGGTTTAGTTCTACTGTTGACGAATAGACGGCGTTCCACGAACTTATTCAGCAGCCTAGTGTTTATTGTTAGTGTCAAGATTGACACAAAAAGTAAAATTCTACATTAATCATAATTATATGCAGTACCTGTTGCATAGTGTCCATCCAGGATATCCAGCAGCCGTTGTTCCTCTTATCGTAGACCCAATCGAAAACGGTGTCCCTGTCAGGAAAGAGCTGTTGTTTCGTTAATTTGAAAGCTTTTGGCTTTGGAAATTCGTCGTCGGAGCCCAAAAGCAGTTTCCTCAGAAAAACATCAAATTTTCTTCTACTATCGCTGGTCAAGGTCGGGCACATTCCCCAAATCATGCTAAAAATCAGTACGCACTGGAGCCACACCGTACTAACTTGCGTTTCATCCTCCAACATCGTGGACAAAATTCTTGTGAACGACTAAAACATAACAGTTGAAAAGGCATCTTTATAATTTCAGTTACACAACCATCACATGAAAATGACCAATTTCTTAATTTAATTATTCTCTTCCTCTCTAAATGTTTAAATAGAAGAGAGCTACGAAAATGAATTTCTTTTTTATACATTTTTGACATCGGTCGACCAATGTTCATCATGTTTTTCAGTGTAAATTAGGTACAGAATCAGTAGAGTTACAGTATACATATTATGTAAAAAATTCTTTAGAAATCATGAGCGAAATTTATCTCAAATCTCCAGGGCAAAAGTGTTTATATCCACTATATCACCATAACTATTTAAAAAACAATTTTAAATAAGAATTGTAACAAGAATTAAACAAGAAATGTGCATTATTATAAATTTTGATAATTTTCAAAAGAAATTACGAAACTTGTCGATTAAAATATTCGGTAGTTCTATAGATTCTAATGTGGCAATTAAATTGATTAAAAGAATATTTTTACAACTGGGTGATTATAGCGAAAATTCTTTGCGATCAAAGAGGCAAGACACAAAAAACACATTACCAGAAACATGTGCAACTCTGACGTGTCGATGAACGTTTTGCACTGATATTTCACAAACGTTAAAATCGGATCCGTTAGCCATTCGACGAGCTCTACAACGAGCTCAAACTGCTCAATGAGCAATTTCTCCTTGAGGAATTTCTTGTACGACTCCAAGAGGGCACGCCAACCAAGCTGCGACGGTTCCATGTAGATCATACCGCATCTACTGACAGTCGCAGGCGATGCGTGTTCCAGGTCCGCTGGCTCGAACATCATATTCATTTTGTTCGACATTGATATTATCTCCCCGGACATCAAGCACAATTTCTTGTTATCATCGAGCACCGTGTTCATGCTCTCGATCCAAACAGCATCTACTGGGCCATCAAAGACGATCCACTTGCGTTCCAAAGACAAAGATTGAGCGTACTCGCGAAAGGTCGTTGCCAGTACACCATCGCTCCATTCGTGAGAAACGGGATCAAAGCTACCATAAAGCTGATCTAGAGAGATGGCTTTGGGATTGATTACCCTGTAGATCGTTCGAAACTCTCTCATAGCGGCGCGCCTCACACCAGAGAGGTCGCCCAGGGATTCTGCTAGCGTCTGATAAGCCTGAGTTTTTCCAGCTAACGCCTGACCGACTATCATTAAACCGTGTCGCACGAGTATCATCTCGTACACTTGTATAATTTTCTCCAAATACCAAGGTGTAGCTTGAAGATTCCTCTTAGACAAATTCTTTTTGAGAAGCTCTACGAGATCGCCACGATCAGGCTGAGGCAAACTTATTCCTGGAAACAAATCGGTATAGATCCCGTTAAAGAGCGGAACATCCTGGGCGAGGAATTTCGGTAGATTCACATCCACTATGGCGCGTAGAACAAGAACCGACTCGTTCTGCCTCGGATATTTGAGCTTTAGATTTCCAGCGGCTATTAGAACTGTCTTCACGGCACGCATACCGTAATCGTAGTGATTCTGCGAACTAAGTTGTTCCGAGCATAGCTTATAAGTGTGCACAATCTTCTGAGCGAGATTCTTGGCATCGACGAAGCCGTAAGAATATAAGGTAATCTCCCCTATCATGGCGTAGTCCGGTACCATCATGGCTACCGTACGAAATAAAACCTTCAGATTATCCGGAAGTTCTTGTCGACCCGCGTATCCAGGATTCATCGTGATGATCACGTTGCAAGTAGGATTTAATTTCAGCTCTGTACCCTCAAAAATGAATTTTTCCAAATTCATGCTGATAGCCATCTGTATCGACTGGATCTGCTGTGCTATAACCGACAGAACCTCCAGTTCAATTCTATTGAACTCGTCGAAACAGGCCCAAGCGCCTGACTGTGCTAATCCTTTAAAGAACTTTCCCATGGCTTTGTAATCGAGACCTTCGGAGCAATTGAAGACTACGCATTGCTTAGCCACTGCCTTTGCCAGATCTTTGGCCGTCTCCGTTTTTCCCGTACCGGCTGGTCCCTCTGGAGAACCACCAAGATTCAGTTTCAATGCGCCCATAAGCGTTCTGTAGCATCTATCCGTTAAAGGTGTGATCACCAACCTGGAAGTGTTGCCTAGATACTCGAAGGCGTACACTATATTCGTAGTGATCATAGAAACTGTAACGGTATCATCGAGCCAGTAATAGCGTAGCTGCGATATCCAGTTGAAGTCCATCACGTCGACAATCTGTCTCTCTACCAGCAACTGTACCACGTCTCTAGCGTGAACGTCGATGACGATCAAAGCGTTAAGAGTTATCCTAGCGCCAGGATCTAGCTTTCCTCTCACTAATGCCACGGTGCTGTTGATCTGTGCGCTACACTTCTTCAGATAATCCTCGGTGGAGCGATCCTCGAAAGACTCGCACACTTCGCTTGTCCAGTGTATCTGGCTTCCACAGATCACGATCTGACCTGGCCACGCGAGCATCCATTCTTCTCTGACAGCGGTAAAATACGCGACAATGCTTTCTTCGGCTATATCCCTGAGGGAGGTGACCATGAGTTCTTCTACTTGGCAAAGCCACCTTTCAACCATGCCCTTGGCGTCGGCCGGATAGATCTTTGAGCTCAGAGGCACGTATTCGTCTTCGTCCGATAGCATACCAATAATCTCATCATCCTTAGTGAAACGAAGCTTGCTGATACCCTCGAAACATTTCTTGAGGTGCGGCTGTACCCTCTGCGGGTCTTTTGTCTCCGAAAGAATCTCCAGTAATTCATCGTTGGACAAGAAAAAAAATCTGGGGAAGAACAGTCGTTTCTTTTCCAAGTAATCGTTTAAGCCCTTTTGAATCTCCTCCAATAACGAATTACAAAGCTTGAATTCCTGAAGCATATTTGGCATCGAGGTGGCATCTATGACGCGCCTATTCTTGTCAACGTAGTTCATGATACCCCGCCAGATCTTGTCGATACGCCGAAAGTTCTTTGCCTCGGTCGGCATCTGCCGCATTATATCCTCGCTGCTGAATATAGGCTCGAGATACATCCAAGTAGCTTGACATTGTAACCACTGATCGATTATATCCTGCATCGTTATCAGCTTCTCCTCCCAGGCTTGCATTTCCTGCTCGAATGCTTTCACGAACGGTGAGCCGCGCATGGTTTGCGCCTTGAGTATATGATCGTCTAAGAGTACTTGTATATCATCCACCGCCGTTAGAATCGATACACCAGTTTCCCTGTAGGGCGTTAGTTCGAAGTATACGTCCTTCCACTCGTCCTTCATCTTTCTCATGTTCCCTTGAAGGGCGTGCTCCTTTGTGGCTGCCGAAGAGATCTCCTCGAGCTTCGATACGTGAATCGGTAGACCGTACTCGATCATCTCCGAGAGGCTGCTGTTCTCTGTAGGAACTATGGAAACCTCAACAACCTTGCTGATCTGTTCCCAGTGACGAGGCTGCAAACCAGGGGTGCAGATACTTTGCAACACTGGAATGAACTGCTTGAACTTCTCCACCTTTCCTCTGACCATCTCTGCGATTCTTCGTGCTCCAGGAACGTCTGTCAATACTCGTGATAATTTGTAAAGGGTTCTCCAAGCGTTATCCGTTTCTTCCCGCACCTGCTCCGCGTCGAGGTCTTGGAACGGACCGTAGAACCATTTCTCGTAATTTCTGTGGAAGTCCAAGACCGTGTGCCAAAGTCTGTCGAAGGTTTCGACCGTGGAGGACATAGTCGGTAGAGTTATGTAAGGACTCAATTCCATGTCCAACAGCGTCTCCTCCTCATTGATTTGCTCGGCTTCTTTTCTTATCTCCGACATGCCACTTGACAAATGTTCCACCTCCTCCGTCGATTGGATCATCTCTTCCATGGTCAAGACTGGTGGGTCTTTTTTCTTGAACTGCTCGATAGCTAGCTGCATGTTCTGGATCTTTTGTTCAAAGTTGCTCCTTCTGGAGCGCAGAACTTCCTCGAGAAATTGCTTTCTCATGTTTAGTCTGGTGCTGGCCAGTTCCATCACAACTTCCATTTCCTTCGGCCACGTTAAGGTCCTCGTGTTCAGCTGAATGTCTTCGTTCGTCGGTGGCTGATAGTCAAATAGGAATAGTATCAGCTCGACCGAGCGTGCCAGGCGGCGTTTCATGTTGAACATCGTCGAGTCGCGGCTTTCGCAGAGGTAATTATAAAGTTCAACGACCTCCTGCGTGGTTTCTGGCATTTTTGAAATGTTCTCTGCGATCTCGTCAAAATTCGAGCAAAGATCGCGATTGTTGGCCCTCAATTCTTCCGCAAAGTGATCGCAGATTCTTGTTCGAAGACTGTGGAGGATTTCCCTCATGATATCATTCACTGCTGTACAATCGATCTCGATCATGTTGAGAGATATCTGAAGAGAAACGACCGTGAAAGTGTTGCAAAAATATTTTGATATATTTTATTAATGCACTGTAAAACTTAAATTACTTTATCTACGAAAAAATGATCCTGAAGATATCACAAAACAGATATCGGTCTACAAATATGTGATTTGATCAAATATTTCCCGGATTTTATTTCTAAGATATTATTTTAAACCAGTCGCAAACAAGATACATAAAGTTTTATGTAAATCAATACAATCCAGTTATTATTTAATAAAACCGCGTTGAAGGCTGCAGATTTTATTTTTCTACACCGTAACATTATCTGATATATTACTTTATAACAAACATACTTTGTAACGAAACATGCAAATCTCTTCTCTGAGAGCGTCGTAGCCCTTTATCTTCTGCTCGAACTCTCGCAAAAAAGGTTCCTGCTCAATGGCAAAGAAATCGTCCAAATCTTTTGTAGCCTTACCGTCAATGATATAGAACAATTCATCGTAACATTTCAAGTAAATCTCCGGACCAACAATATGTACAGAAACTACGTCCAATACCTCGTCGATGATCTTTAAAACCTACGAAAATGATGCTACTGAAATTTAGGCTACAAAGTAGTCTAGTGCACGTTTTGCATATTACTCGTAATCATGAGTATATAAAATCAGCTACAAGAAGTCTTTATTAAAAGTCCATCCTAGGAAACCAGTTACTTCGATTATATGGATGGAAGCATTATAATCTGCTACCTTTGTATCATTCTAAATTATACTTTCGAAAAACTTATGATATTCTATTAAATATATAAATATCAACAGTTTTCCCCACAACATAATCTTTTTTTAAATATTCCGTTGACGGTACAGATTAAAAAATGTGTAAATAACCTAAATTTACGAAATGTTCTTTATTAATACTTCTAATGCGATATGCTCTAAATTTTATACGCCTAGGGATAATGATCTCAATCGAGCAGAATATCGTGGATAAAAAATAAGTTTTACATTTTGGTTTTTCTAGCCTTGTATTTTGATAAGGTCCTACACCTAACAACGAAACGTCAATAGCAGATATTTTTATTCTTTATCGACAGTTTCCTGCTCGATTTACACCATTGTCCCTTGGTACGTCCTTTATTAAAGTTTTATCGGTAACTTATTTCCACGACAGACTCTGCCTTGATCAAATTACTTCCTCAGATTTCATACTTCACAAAGATGATGTTAAATACCGTATCCTCCTGGCGTAGGATGGGAAATAGAAACTCCCGGCGTTGCAATTCAGGAAAAAGTATGCTCTCGATTTTTGGCACCGTCGCGGCCAACCCAAGTATCTTGTCGAAACATCTAGAAAACGTTGTGAGCAGCTCCAGGACGTTGGGCTGGCAACGAAGCACCGACGTGCCAATCTCAGGTACGACTCGTACTGTTACAAAAGACGTTCTACAATGCGATTTTAATCGAACCATCGACCAGGATTAAATAAGTGGAAAAAATCCGGTATTTTTCGACGAAATCGACGCTTACTTCGGGAACATCAAATCACGGTAATCGCCTTCAAAGCGATTGCCCTCGGCGTACTGAACGAAAAAGTCCCTCACGTGGTACAGAGTATTCATCACCATTGTCCTCAGTTGTCGCGATAGTAGGGTATTCACGCACCGGAAGTATTTCTCTATAAGAGCCGTGGAGGCGTTTCGATGCTTCTCGAGGAAACAAGACCAAGCTTCTTTCTTCTTCAAAAAGATCTCCGCCACATCGGCGAGCCACTCGTCGAGGAGTACTTGTGAGGCCGATTGGCAGAGAGAATTCATTCTCGGCTCGATTTCGGAAGCCTGAATGGGAAAACTCCCGAGGTCTTGGATCCTGATTATCATTGTGTTGCCGTACCTGAGTTTATTACTTAAAATTATTCTTTAATATTACCGGTTAAGGTTATTACGTCGGATTATTGTTTAAAGTTTCGTATTCGATGTTCGGATACCACGGTTACTTGCGAAAATAT
The DNA here is from genome assembly GCA_038496175.1 of Ampulex compressa. Classification (NCBI taxonomy): domain Eukaryota; kingdom Metazoa; phylum Arthropoda; class Insecta; order Hymenoptera; family Ampulicidae; genus Ampulex; species Ampulex compressa. The sequence goes on along the minus strand of JBCFXI010000184.1, from coordinate 59,567 downwards.
ATCTATTAACTGCACTGTATACACAATATTCATTCAAAGAGTTGAATAAATTAAACTCGTCTGTTTAACTGTAATTAACAATGACTGAGACATTATATCGCCCTCTTAAAATGCCGTTGTAATTTATTATTTGTATTGCAACGTTAACTCGACAATATCATAGAGAAACATTACTTGGAGAAGTATAAATCTCGTACATCCCTCAGGATTTCATTTCCAATTACGAGATTGTACTGCATGAAATGGGTTGCCGTTATTTTTGACTGATGCCATGGGACTGGTGCGCGTATTGTTAATACCGGAAATTTAATAGGTAAGGTCTCGATCTGCAGATGTCGTCGTTCCTCGACGTCCATAAGAATATAATTTGTGATTGCATTACGGATACTTTCTTTGTAATCTCCTATGATTTCTGATTCCAATTCTTCAATGATTTTATGGAAACTGCAAGTATAACATTCATTACGATAAGAAATTCCAAGTCGGAGTTAATACACGCCGATTGAAACATTATTCAACCACTTTCACATCGTGTACGCAGATTATAAATGTGAAATAGAACAAAAAATTGGTGTTGCGTCACGATAATTATCCTAATTGACGTAAAACATTTCGCAAGAGTGCTTAATATAGCAGTATACAGATTCTGCCTAAATTTTATTGATCCATAAACTATAAAATTATGAAACTGTATTATACTTTAAAATAAAATAAAATGAATTTTTCGATTTTCTTGTAGTATTTTAGGCAGAGTTTACTTACGCCTCTAATTTTTGCAGTTTATTTGAAATGCAACCTTTTACCGCTTCGATATTGCTAAAATCGTACGGTTCAATGTCGCGATCGGTAATGCAACTGTCTTTTAAGTAGATAAATTGCAACATATCTTGGGGTCGAACAAATTGCTCCTGTTCCAATTTTAGGATTTCCTTCAAGGTAGATAATTGTTCCTCTATCGCCATTGGTATCTCAGCCTCTTTGCTTTGTAAAATCTGCAATAATTCTATCCTTTCACTGTGACTCACTATCGAAGCCTATGTCAAGTACAATATTCAAACAAGATATATCGAAATATATTGTGTAATCCAAGGTATGAATTATTAATATTTATTAGCCGATCGGATTTTCACAGCTTAATCGATATCATAGAATCACGGATAAATGAAACTCACATATTATCGCATAGAAAGATAGAAATGATAAATGGAATCGAATTTTAAACAAAGGTACTGTTGTTTATCTTATCAAACTTCATCCTGAAAAAGGATAATTTATTCTTAATTTATATATTCAAACGTAATATTAAAAACTATTGCTTGTTTGCGGAATAAACGACAGACCACGTGCTCGTTTATTTAAAATATTAAAAATTGTATAATGATACTTTTTCTTCTAACATGCGCTCCTCCAGTTTCAGTACCCTTTTCTGTGCTAATATCTCTCTTTTTCGATAAGCATTAGCAGCTTTTCTCTCCGCTTTCCTCCGTAACCAGGTACCGTCCACCAGATCTTTCAAACTGATCACATTATCCGGCAATGACTTGCTTTCTCTCGCAAATTTCTCCGCAATTTTTAGTGCGATCTCCCCCTTCCGCTTTTTGACAGATTCCCATGGTGGATTTGTCAGTTTCCCCTCGGGGCCAAGAATATGAACTCGCGGACGTTTTCCACGATTTAACACAGCCCTCACTGTATAACGTTCCGCAGTGGGCGTGAATATGCATCCAATACCTTCAGATGGTTTTTTATATCCGTACCGGTTTCTGTAGGGCACGTTTCTAGTCCAGGATTTCTCTTGGAGTAATTTTCGCTCTTTTGAATATTTCCACGCCTTAATCACCTCCGAGGACACCTCCGATTCTACCTTCGGTATAAATGGCATACGAGGACAAGCCCCACTTGGAGTGCTCACGCTCATCATTTATAGAAAAAGTGGTTGTAAGGATTCAAAACTTAAACGTACAGAGCATAATTTGCAAGAATTGCACGGTGAACAAAAATTAAAGTGCACGAAGAAACGATGCTGGTTTTGATTGTAGAACTAAGGTGCAACGTGATTCGACTTTATAGAGTCAAGAATCATGTTAAGTAAAAGCATTTACACCGTGTAACTATGACGACAATAACGGGACGACGTTGATGTTTGAAAAGGTCGATAACCCTGCTAGGCTTAAACAACTTTAATTGCATGACAACTAACATTGCAGCTTATATTTTCATTATACGTGTATATAAAATTACTGAATTAAAGACATTGGATAGCAAAATCAAATGGAAAGATTTGTTTCTAGCAAACATCGTGGAATATGTTTAAATTTCCCACAATTATATAGTAGACTAAGAACATAGGGATGAATGTATTATCGATGCGTAAGAAAATATATTTGGCACTTCAATACATTTTTCTTTACATAAAAGACATATCGCTCATTCTACAGTGATATGGAATATGGAAGTAAATTATAAATAAGTATAAAATACATTTTTGCACAGAACAGTCTTACAAAGTTTCAATTTTGTGGCACATAATTGGGATACTTTATCGTATGATTACACTATCATTTTCTCTTATAGTTTTTCTTTTATATATATTATAATACAATTATACTAAATATTGCACCGCACTTCTTTGGCAGTGTTCGGGTATACAATCGGAAGACATTAATTTGTTGCTTGACTATTATACCCTATAATACTGATATGTTTATAAATTATCTAAGAGGAGCCGTCATCGTAACCTGGTGTGACATTATTACGATGTCGAGTATCTTGAGAGAAACCATCGCTATCAGAAGTTGATGGGACAAGATTATCCTCTTTAGTGACAAATCTAACACTTGACGATGGTACCACATCTTTCTCATGCATATATCCTAAAAAGTAGTTCATGCAAAAGCATAATTATAATACTTATATAATTAATTATACAGTATAATATTTTTAATAATGTTGCACAGGTATTAAGTTTGTAAAGGCTCAATTAAACCTCTATAATCGCGAAAATGGCGATTGATGATATACTCACTACGTTCATCGCTTATCCTGGAAAGACTTTTGATAAGAAACTGCTTGTCACGTGATTGTAGAAGCAGCATTTCCTTCAATATCTGCAGCATTTCCTTACTGGCATCTGCCCTAGCCCGCATCCAGTACAATCCAATGCTGTGCGATAAAAATTTGTATGCTAAGACGATCTTTAGTTGTGTCAACCTAACTTACCTCATACCGATCAGTATAGCAGCTCCAATGGCAGGATTCGTGATCTCGGTCACGACTCGCCAAAAGGCGCTGTCACGCCTCAGAGATAATACACCATCTATGATGAAGTCCCAGGCATAATAATGTCCCATAAACGGTCCACAATCGTTGCTATCTATGTTGGTTATGATATATCCAAGTGCTATCAGTACACCAATCATACCCAAGAAGGCTAGTGCCAGGAACAGCGTCTGGGTCTGAGCCGCTCTCCAAGGTCTTGAAGGTGCCTTATAATAACGCAGTATACCGTGTCTCTTTACGTGGAATATCAGAATCATCTTTACCACGATTATGACAGACATGAGGGGACTGAAGTAATATCCAAGCCAGAATAGAGTCTGATTGTATATTAGATTCAACGTGCTACGTGCAATGTCAAATTCTGATTTGCCGATTCTCCTCCAGACAAGATTGTAAAGGGCAAACCGTGTCGTTTCAGCCACACATACAGTCATGGTCGTAACTATAAAATCCAGTAGGATCAAACGGTAAATTTCTTCTCCCAATTGTGTCTGCCAGCAATCAGATTTACTATTTATCAGACGGAACACCAAGAGCGTTGTAATTATAGTGGCACCCATTCCATGAGCACGTATTACAGTTACATACAACTCGGTTCGTTTTCTGTTGTATCTCTCTAGGATTGCCTGTAGGCATGGATGCGATTGAATGAGTTACCCTTGCGTAATAGTAAATAGAAGTTCCGAAGAAAGTATACAAAATAGTACTGACCAACCAAGAAATAATCGCTGGAAAAATTCTCATTATGATCGTTATGACTATAGGTACGATCATAAGGGATAAGGGATTAGACCTATCCATCTCATATCTATTTAGCAGAAACCAGAGAAGTACGACAGTTCCACACAGCAGACCTAAAATTATTACTGTAACGATAATTTGAATTAGGATAATTAGAAATTTATCCCAACAGCGTGGAGAAGCATATTGCTCATCTTCGGAGAGTAATTCCTCAAGTTCGGTGTAAATCGATGCAGCATGTAATTTAGCAGCTTTGGAAGAGCAGATGTTAAAATCCCATCCACAGAATATTTTATTGCTGTACATGTTTTGTACCGTACCTTGCACGTCTATGTAGCATTTACGATAGGATGAGACAACTCTAAAAAAAAAAAATTTAAGCTATTCCACTTATAAAGAATGAAAAAGATGAGAACTTACTTGATTGACAATATGACAAACGTGAGTATATAACACAGAAGCAATGTCATGAAGTAAGCATAAGGAATACTGTATCGGGAATCAAATGCTGATTGCACTGTGCTGTTGGCGTAAAACCCATAATACATTATCGTGTTCTCGAAGAATCCCTGAGAATCATGGTATTTATATTGCTGTGTTTTTGGACAATAATAACATATTTTAATGTATAATAGAAGCAATGAACCTTCTTACACTGCCTGTTAGAAAGTCCCAAGCTGAAATATTTGATTCCAAATGGGTTTTATGGAGAGATTGAGGTGTCACGATAAATAATATACTGCAAAAAATGTAACACATTATTTGTCCATAATATGAAGAATAAGCAAGTAAACCAGCAAATCCTTGAAGAGTACCTTAAAATGCAAGAGACTGTATTAAGCAGTATTAACCATCTCAAGAATTTAAAGTAAGTTGCTATCCCGCTTCCACATTGTCCTTCAATCGACTTTATTGTGTGAGACCATAGCTCTATACTCAGCATTACATCCTGGATCGTTGTTCTCATCTGTACCCATTCATTACTTAATTGATCAATCCTCTAATCCCAAATAAAGCTTAAACAAAGCCTCTGAGTCTCAGCCTAAAGACAATTACCTTCATCAAAGTGAAACTGGTCTTATATCGGAGCCACTTCCAATAACCCAGCGACTCTGTCATTGGCTTTTGACTAACTGTTGCTTCCAGCTTGGACTTGACCGATCGCTTAACAGTAAGACATTGAGGCATGGCTTTCAAGGTTTTTATCCGTAGTTTCTGTGATATTGGATCATCTCTTATAAGCATAGTGTTTAACTTTAGACGACTGGTTATAGCATTAGCATGTTCCTCAGTGGGTAATAGAGAGGTATTTCTCATACGCAGAGTTGCATAAGGAAGAATAGATGCCAGGTTATCCATTGTATCGTACTTATCTTTCAGAACTGGAAAAAAGTAAATACATTAAAACGCATAGATCACGCATAAATATTATTAGATGTATAAATTAATTCAGTGCTCCTGCAACAAATTAATTATAACTATAAAATATCGTTATTTTGTTAAGGTATTAAATAATCTCGAAAGCAGAGAAAAGTTAACAAACCTAATAATAAATACTTCAAATTTTAAGCATGTATTATATTATCCTCTAAATAAAAAGTCAATTTCTAACAAAAGTACTGAATAAATTTTTACGTCTAACAAATCGGCATATCATTTTATATCCCATTGAGGAAAATGCAAACCCGCAGATCTGGATGGTAATAGTCGTTGCATGTAGATAAAGTGTTCTGTGTCCATTTCGTCTGCTGTATCTTCGGGAGAATCTCTCGTCTCCATGGAAGCTGAACAATTCTGAAAACCAAAATTGCTACCTTTTCATAAGCGTGATTCACGACAATTATCAGTCTTGCTTATCTGCTATTTTGATACTGACATCTCGTACTAATTAGCCAATGAGACGCGATCAGAAGATAAGGAGCGACAGTCTTGCGAAATCCGTATTCGATGACGGTACACTGGAAACATTTGACACGTTAAGTTTGACGTAAACATGGATGGTCAGCTATTGGTAGGTTTTTCTCTCTCTCTCTCTCTCTGCCTTTTTTTTTCACTGAGCACACGCTCCTTTACATACGGTCCGTTACAAAGTCCCGTCTTATAATGATACGTTCTTGATGTAAGCATCAACTCGTGAGGTCGTGGTCATGAATCGTGGTGGATCATCGAAAACCGCGCAACATAACCTCACCGCGATGCTGCAAAGTGACAAGGAGCGTGATTTTCAGCAGCGTGTATGATTCACATTGTTTTCACATTTCTCTTTTCTTCCCTGTATTTTCTACTACCATTGCTAACCGAAAGAGTATTGCAAAAATGTTTCCTTTTAACATACCATAATACAAGGCGGCATGTGTGAGAGATTAAAGTCTGTATTCTGCCTGTACGTTGGATAAAAAGTTCTATACAAAGAATTTGTCTGGTAAATGTGATCCTTTAATTTCTTATAGGAACCAACTCTATACACCGTCAAGGGTATGGCCATACTCGATAATGATGGTAATAGGATATTGGCCAAATACTATGACAAAAATGTTTTTCCAACGTCAAAAGAGCAAAAGACATTTGAAAAGAATCTGTTTAACAAGACCCATCGTGCCAACGCTGAGATCATTATGTTGGATGGCTTGACTTGCGTTTACAGAAGTAACGTAGATCTGTTCTTTTATGTTATGGGCAGTTCTCATGAAAATGAGGTAGGTGTAACAATGTGCCGATGTATATGTTTTTTGTTGTTGACTATAGTTACTGAAATTTTCTATCACACATTATATGAATGAATCATGTCATTTATAAGTTATATTTCAGTTAATTTTAATGAGCGTCTTGAATTGCTTATACGATTCTGTGAGTCAAATTTTGCGAAAGAACGTTGAAAAACGAGCTGTTTTAGACAGTTTAGATATTGTAATGCTGGCAATGGACGAAATCTGTGATGGAGGGTAAGTACAGTCTATTAATAATGCAGTTGATACTGTGTTCAAAAAGGTTTCAAAATTATTTTTGGTGTTTACATAAATCAATCGTCATTATAGAATAATCCTTGACGCTGATGCCACCAGCGTAGTTCAAAGGGTAGCTTTACGAACTGATGACATTCCACTTGGAGAACAAACTGTTGCGCAGGTAATAATCAAGAATGTGATTGATGTAATAGAATAATATAATAAACATTAGGTATATTCATTGGTTGATCGCACAGTAATATTTTCCATTTCTTTACTTTGTGTTCACGCCTCATTCTTCGTTCTTTGCACAGTCCTTGATTGTAAGTTTTTGGCGACATATGGGGAAACAATGATCAGACATAATATTTTATGGTGAATATATAGGACTATCGTATTTTCTTTTCTTGTTCTAGGTTCTACAGTCTGCAAAGGAACAGATCAAGTGGTCGTTATTAAAATAATTATTTTTTTCTACATTGTATTGCTTCAGATACATACATATGGATTAAAGGAACATCATCATAATTGTACAAAAATATGAAGAGAAAAAAAGAAAAATAAAAAGCAAAACTGACGGATTTATTTTAGAATTTTTATTTGTATTTGTTAATTTTGCGTTTGATGAATTACTATCCTTCTCTTTTGCGTTTATAACGATAGTGTCATGACTCAGTAGCATAGTTCAGAACAGAACCTTTACCATGGAAACAAACCACTTTATTTTTGGTTCCCTCTATATAAACAAGTTTAGTTTGATATCTTTAACGTTAGATGACCATACCATCTTATTCAGCAATAGTAAGGTTTATATCGATCCGTAGATTTTTATTCTGTCCGCGGATTTTGTCTCAAAAGCACGATAGTACCAATCGGGACAAGAATAATGGAACTAAAAGGTTAAACAATATAATCAAGATAAAGAGGCATTGAGATATTATTTTTTCTTTGTAAATAAATTTCACATATTAATCTGAATATGAACTCGACATAAAATTTGTTGGCTCTTATTTTTTTATTTGAATCATACAACGGAAGAAGATCCATCGCTTTTTGTTTATGCAAACGGATGGGAGATTAAATCAGTAAATATTAAGGACAAATATCCGAATATGTTTGGTTCAAAAGGTAAGATCCCGTTCGCAATCTCATACTGTTGCTTGTCTGTTGTTCTACAAATAAGTGTTCTTACAACAATAGTGCTAAAAGAAGGTGCAAGAATCCTTTTTGATGCATAGACAATGAGTATGTACAACCGAGCTCATTTTGCCCAGTCGTAAACCCACGAAACGCGTCGTTGATGGTGACTGTGCCCGTGGTAATGGCGTAAATTAGAGAAAAGTAGAGAGAGAAATAAATATATAATATAATTAACAGAAAATATTAATCCTTTGCGGCCCTATGTAAAAAATATCACAATATCATATCCGCTGTTGCGGATTTTTTTCAATAACTGTGAAGAACCACTATTTTGGCTGTCATACTTCGTTATACATGCTGTACTTTTCTATTTTTGGCTATCAGAAATCTAATTTTAATATTAGAATGTATCCTGAACAATAATAAACGTAAATGTAATTAAATAAATATCTAATAAAAGGATAAAGGCTAATGAAGTATATTAAATGATCATTTAATCCCTCAACGCAACGAATGATGTAAAATTGCAAATAATACAGCGTATTAAATTTGAACTATTTTTATACGAACTTATATACAATTTAGACTGTTGTGTTAGGTATTTTGCTAACTCTTGTACTTATTTATCAATTAAATGCAGATATAAGTAAGCAAATATATAGTTACACTGTACGATATTACTTCTGTTTAGAAAAAGGGTAAATGCGTTGCACCAACTATTTTTTTCTCTTTAAAACAAAATTTGAGTAGAACACCCCCCTCCCCACTTTATTTCCAATGGAGACTGGAATTCGTTGAACGAATCGAGTTTCGATAACTCAATAAAAAGCGGTAGAGCGAAAAGCAATCGGCCATCCTCCGTGGGATACGATTTTCCTGCCAGATTTCAGTTGGTCTTCCTTCCTTCCTTCATCCCCGAAACTAGAGGAGGGTAGGGAGGAAACGAGCGTCCAGAGAGTAATCGGAGAAAGAAATTTCGAGGCATGATCCCCTTCTGATTCGTTTTACGGCGGCCGTTCTCCTGAATTAGGACGGAATAACAAAGAATTCGTGAATCCACTTATTTTGAATTCCTCTTTGCGATTGCAGGTTCATATCGAAACACAGGAGAAGAAAAGTGATTAAAGTTTGATTTCACGCGTGATAAATATATTCAGGGATGAGAGGAAAAACTGGTTATATAGTCACATAAAATAATCGTGAAGTGAAAAATTTCTGTACTTAATAAAGGCTATAATAATAACAAAAGTAAATAATATAGATTTAAACAAGAAACCTGCATTAAACTGTGTTTTTGCCTCTAAATTCTAACTCTGCGCTCTCACACTCAATCTGTGTGGAAATTATTCTCCATGTGTATCCAAAAATATACTTTATAAATATAAACAATACATTCAACATGCATTCCCTTATTTGTCAGATACGTCTAATATTTTCCACGCAGCTTTACGTATACGATCGTCGTTTGAGCACGCTTCAAACAGAAGCTTTAACTTCAACAGCAGTTGGTGGTTGTGACTTCAAAAATGGAGAGTTAGGTACTAACTACCAGTAGCAACTGTATTGTCACGCTGTAACGCTCTTGACAGTGTGCTTTTGGACTGATGTAAAAAGTTAAGCGGGGATTAGAGAGGCGGGTGGTCGCGGAATCCATAGCGATTAATCATAGTTGAGTCGGCGCGACATAGGGCAATGTCGTTGGGTTATTGATGGCCGTAGCCTTTAATCAGATTCACGTAGGATTTGACCAGCATATGTCACTTCCAAGAGCCCAGCATGCGTTTATAGTCCACGAAATTGATTCATTGTTTTAAAATTGTATGACGCAACATCGGAGATACGAGGTACGAAACATCTATCATACAAACAAATGTTCAAGGTTTCTGTATTTTTTTGAACGTTCAAAATTTATGCTGTTTATTCAATATTCAAGAATCATACGTCGACTACCCATAATTCGCTCTATATATCAAAATAAATTTAAAGAAATACTGCGTAAAAATAACCGCTTGAAGTTCATATTGCTCTTATATTTGCTGAGGATATTGCATTGTTAAATTTTTCTGTAGATAATAACTGTATACAACCAAAGCCTTTTTGTTTTAAAGTCCTATGCCCCAAAGAGATATTAACAGGCTGTTGAGGAGTGAAGCTACCGCGATTGTTATCATGACATCATGCCTATCCCTTACATATGGTAACGATCGTGTTTATTATTTTGCGAGGCAAACCCCGTTGCTGCACTTGTCGAAAGGGTGATCCGTATCTGCTGTCATTCGGTAAATAAGAGGACAGGGAAAAGGGGTCGAAACTAGTGGAGGGCTGTCGAGGATAAAATTAATTGAGCGTAAAGCATCGACTTATTCGCGTAATCCGGATTAATAGCGAAAGTGTTTTTAATGTAATCTTTCTTCCAGTGGTTAAACCCAATAAGAAATTTCGAATACGTACTAAATAGTTAGTGAAAAAGCGACAAAAGGCCAATATTCTTTTGGTAGAAAGAAAAGAAGGATAAATGGAGATGCTAATAATAAGAAAATTAATCGAAGTTGGTTAAAAATCACAAATCATATTGTTTTCCATCATTACTCTCCTGTGTTTGAAAAAAAAATGATAGTGTATTATTAATATTGTCAAGAATTACATTTAACACTTATTTTATCTTTTTTTTTACGATTACAAAGGCGAAATCTGAAAGCGTATAGAAATTATGTCAAGTATTTAAACATCATAAGATCTATTATCAGTACTACAGTATTCCTTTCCTTTTCGTTAACGTAAATGTTTGCATAGCGTTCAGCTTCAACCGTTTGTATGGTAATGGCAAAAAAAGAAAAAGGAAGAGGAAAAAGGCAAGTGCAAAACGAGATATGATCGAATCACAGTGCGCTTTTTTACGGTCCACCACGAGCACGTGGCGTATTTCGTGAGGGAAGGGGGAGAGTTTCGAGCCATAAAGCTCAGTTCACGAGGCGTGTAATAAAACGAAAGGGTGTACATCGTAGTCGGAACAAAGGGGGATTTACACTGGCGTGCAGGCAAGTGGATCTACGGAGGGATTTACCGGGCAAATATTTATGTATCCTGCCCCCACCCCCACGGGACGGAGGATCATCAAATTCCAATGACAAAAGCGCACCGTGGCGACGTAGATAGCCACGGGTGGTGACAACGGCGCCCCCTTTTCCCTTCTGTTTTTGCACTGTGATGCAGATGTGGTAGTATGTGAAGTCCCGTGAAGTCGATGAGCATCCCCTCATTTGAATCACAGCAGTCTCCCGTATACATCATTCGAAAGAAAAATGACCAAAGGTACATATACTCCGAACCTCATTACTCTCAGTTTATAAACAAGCAGTAATTCTTAGTCTAATAGAGCAATATTCATACATTTTTTTTCCAGGGCAGTTTTCTTAACACGGTTTAATTTATCACTATAAACTCAAACTTCTCCTGGACTCACTAATACTAACATTCTTACCAACATAATAGAAACCACACAGCTTGGGCATAAATTTAACGCTTCTACTTTCTGAAAAACTTCGATAAACATGTGTTTTAGTATTATTAAAAATGGAGAAGAAAAATTAAAACCAGTAAATAACAGCTCTAAAACTGCATTAGAGTTTAGAGAATCTCTAGCTATCACTTTGGAAGTATTGTACAAAAAAAAGTATTGGACATTAGTACACAAGTTTTTTTATTACAAATATGTAGATGATATTATCAATTGTATACCCGAAAGGGGAATATTAAACTAATATTAAATCTTTTCAACTTGTACCATCCACAACTTCAATTCACACGTGAAATAGAAAAGAACTCCTCCATCAGTTTCTTAGAGGTTATTCTAAACAGAAATAATAATCAAACACTGTTCAATTGGTACTGCAAACCAACGTTTTTGGATAGGTACATCGACTTTTCTTCACAACACCATATATGGCACAAAATAGAGATTGTTTTAGGCTTAATAGACGGAGTGATACTTTTATCCGAAATCCATTGCCACCGATAAGACATATTTTTCGTTAAAAATACCTTTAAAAACAACAATTATCCATCACCTTCAGTTAACAGGATAGTCGACTGGAGGCTTAAAAAACGCAAGCATCCGTTCAATATAGCTCCCCTCGCACAAAATACCAACTCTAGATTTACCTCCATCTCGTACATAGAACCCATCACATACATTCTTCAAAGGATTGTTAGAAAATTTCAGTTAAGAACAGCTTTTACCCCATTCAGTAATCCCAATAACATTATCACTACCGGTAAAGCTAGAATTCCAAAATTAGAAACGAATAACATCATTTACAAAATCAAATGCAAAAATTGCAATAAGAGTTATATTGGATAAATAAAGCGTAAACCTTATACCCAAGTTAACGAACACACACGCAGCTTAATCGATAACGCAACACTTAAAGCTAAACGTTGCAATACCCTTAATCGCAGTTTTGATTTTGAAAATATAGAAATCATGAACCAACAATAACATTATCATGAACGCCTTAGCTATAATGGAGATGCTATGCATTAAAGCAAAAGGGCATTCCCCTAACCTACAAACAGATTCCGATAATTTATATACTGCTTATGATATACACATCCATTAAAAACATCCAATAATTCCTTGTAATCAATCACAATAGATTCCGTATTATATATTGATAACCAATAACACTTCTCTTTGAACCATATTTAAATTTCTTAATGCTCGTATGTAAAATAGAACTGCTTGCCATTGTATATCCTCACAGGCTGAACGTTCTTATTTTATGAGTCTGTTTAAAATGTTGCTTCTAGAAGCCTTCTAGAAGCTGCTTCTATTATTAATTTGCCCTACACATCTAAGGGTTTATTGCTTGGTAAGACCAAATTATTATTTTTCATTACTTTCAACTGTACGATTTTCTAATATTGATTTAATTTAACTTTATAATTTAGAAATCATTTAATAATTGAGCCATACACCAGTGGTCAAAAGTTATTATTCCACATCAAAATAGTCAATGTAGTCAACTGAAATCCTAACTCCGGAAGACGAAATGGAAAATTAAAATATATGTGTGAATGCTGTTTTGTTAGACCAAAAATTACTGCTTCTTCTAAAAATGATCAAAGACGAGCATCAATTGTTTACAAAAAATAATATATAACATGCCTAAACACGTGTTTAAAACACTTTATCAAAGATAAAGGATATAAAATATTAAATATGCATACAAAAAGTATCATATTTATTTTATAACTAATATTTACTATTTTATTTCCTACAAAAGGCGAACAACACATAACCTGTTTATCACAAAAGATGATATAATATTTAGTTTAACAATGCCAATCGTTCATAATATTATTCCATAGAAGGAATGATTGAAGTGTTTATAAAATAGTTGAGTAATTTTTTAGTACAATGATCGAAAGCTTGGGCATTTTTTTTATCATTTTTACCCCTGCAATTCGTTACACAGGAAGAACGGTACGGTTTATCCGTATTGATTAGATAGTGATCGATGAAGTTTTTCTCGGTATCCATAGGGTGGAAAAAATTCTGTTCATCGTTCAGCCAACATCATTAGTTTTCGAAGTGATTGAGGGTGTCATCACGGGTATGGTGACTGAAAACAATTTTGTACAATTGAAGGCATATGGTAGATATTAATTTATCAGAAAGGCGTACTTAAAGTGCCTGTAAGCATGATCAAATATGTATAAGCAGTAATTTGTACAAATAAGTATAACAAATATGTACAAGCAGAGCATCAATTTCTGATTGGTTTATGTTATACTTAGATTTCAATACTACATTTGCGTATCACATACTTTAATTCTTTCGAGCATTTGTATAAGGTGCCATTCGTATACTACGGACGACTATAACCGACACTCACGAGACAGCACTTATATTACAAATGACAAACAACTATAGTCACTCGCTACTTTACACACTCCGCTTCTTATACCGAACTTACAGTTTCAATATTCAAATAATTTTTTCTATCAATTTTATTCCATGTATAAGAAAGCTCCATAATAACAAAGTAACAAATGCCTTCCAAATTAGTTCGGAGAGTCCTATTAGAACACTCGCAGGAAATAACCTCATTGTTCTTCAAAGCGCCTTTTTATTCAACTTACTTTATTCCGTAATAAAGACAGGAGTATAGTTTTTATTTTTCTAATTTTAAATTAGTTTGAATTTCTAATCTTTAATTTTTCTCTTAATTCCACATTTCCTAAATATATTTTATTCTTTCTTTAAAATCATCGGATTTGACTGTGTGCTTTGGCACAAAGTGTCGTTTAGGGAGAGCGGGCAAAGAGGATACTCGCAGCTGGATTAATATTATCGATCAAGTCACGAAAATCGTTGTGAATCGGGACATGTTGCTGTTCCACGGCAATCTTCATTCTTTTCTCTATCTCCGTTGGCATGGAAACGTACATACGCCGCCGTTTATACCCCCCAAGAAATCTTCTGCAAAGTATTCCTCTGATAAACAGGCTGCTATACCTTATGAATGCTTGATGATGGCGTTTCACGGTGCGCCCCATCCTCCTTCACCACATTCGAGACTAAATCTACCTCCCTCTTTCCCTCCCAGAACAAACTCCGGGAGTGCACCTTTCTCCCTTCTGCGCAACCTCCTTTCCTAACGTCTTTCCACCCCTGTTGCGCGGTGCAGCCCCCATCCTTCCAGTGCCACCGCCAATCGTCGCCGAGCACTGAAACGAGGAGTGGTGAATCCCCTCTTTTCCCCCTCGCTCGTGATTTCTCACGGTTTTTCCTACGAAGAAAAGTCAAGGATGGTCAAAATTAATATCCCTTTAAAGCAATACCGAATGTTTAACTGTCACGACCAAATGATAGGGAAAATTGGTACACACATGCGATATGTGAATTGAATGCGCGTCGTAGATTGAATTCATCTCGGGTATTGAACTATTAATAATGTATAGATTATATTAATAATGTATAGTATTCATCGAGTTGTTTATCACGTGAAACACTGTATTTGACCGGATTGATTTTATAAGTAGTCCCGGATGGTTTTCATTCAATATCCAAGAAGTGAAACTAGGGACGGTACAAATTCCGATGTTTCCGGAAGGGTAAAATAGAAATAAAGTCTTATTCTTAGCCAAAGTCGGAAAATTAACTTCTTAACGTTATTTGATGTTAAACATTACACGATTAATCGATTATAAACTGCCGAGCAAATTCACGATTTTAAATATACTATATTAATCGTGTATTATCCAACTAGGAGAATCGTGTATGATACAAAATACAGTTCTTGTGACTTGATTTTAAGGCGGAAAAAAACAATTTTGGATACAGAGACTACCTAAAGACAAGCAGATTCGACGATCGAATTTCTGGTACGATGGGATTAAAATGAAGTCTTAGGGAACGTCGCACAGTTATCCGGCTGATACGAGGGAATATCCATCTTCCGTTTCTCTCCTTTTGGGACCACCACCCCGTGTCCTGCCACCGCCAATCGTCGGCGAGCACCGAAACGAGGAGTGGTGAAACGACCCCCTCTTTCCTCGTGAAAGCTACTCTCACCGAGCTGCTCCTCGCTTTGGCTCCAAAGTATTGACCCGATATCTCTCTCTCTCACCGCCGATTAGCGAGAGAAGTCAGAGCCATCATGGCCCCGGGTGCCCGTACTTTTTATCTTACCTCGCTCGAAATACCGGGTTCTGTGCCGAGATCAAGGTCCTTGAGGAGTCTTTCGAACATGTTTTATATTTTGATTCGTAACAATGATTGTGGATTTTCTTTTATGATTAAATTCGCAAAAGCTCAACAGTAGTACGCGATATATGGTACATCAGAAGACGCAGTATCTGAGTTTGTTTTACACAAAATTTTCCAATCAATTTACTGCTGAATTAGTAAATGTACTTGATGCAGCAAACTGTAAGTGAACTTGCGTATTGATATAATGTGGCACGCGTTTATAATTCGTTACAACTTAATATAGTATACTTGCTCTATACAGCGTTGCATGAAGTCTTTTAAATTTTTGTGCAAATAAATACACATACTACTTTAAGAGTAATATAGTTCTGAAGTCAAAGCTGGAGATTCGAGGTAAATTTCCCAGATTTTCCGCGCAACCCTGACTATAGCCGTACGACTATACGAGATCAGGGATCGTAACGGCGCGGTACCCAACGCCTTATTGCCACCTACCAACTTGTGCTCCTCTTTCTCTTCCATTTCTCTCCTTCCCGTCCTCATCCCTTCTCCATGGATATTACCTTGCACATCGTACTTACCTACAGACCGATTCAAAAATTTATCTTCACATCGAGCTTTTTCGCGACACTGGGTAAGGGTTCATACTATTCTTTCAATCATTGAAATCATTTAATTATATAAAATCATAAAAAAATAATGTAAACAAATTTTTTTTAGATAATCATAAAAAAAAACTAAAAAGTTTGTCGATGAGTTGTTAATACGACAGAAAATAATAAACTAAGTATTAAAGTAATAAGGTGAGAGACAATTATTTTCTGTTCGCGATATGGTTGTATACCTGTTTATCAGGAATGAAAATAATGTTTCTTCGTTTAACGAAACTACATTTGTTTTTTGAAGTATTTTCTACGTCCCTGCAATTTTCGCTGGCGTATATAAAAATACCAGCATATAGGAGAGTATTGGTGCGCAAGGGTATATCCTGCAACGGCTATGAGCTCGTATATTCCCTGTCTACAAGAAAATGTTGCCACCTAACTCGAGATTAGCGTCAGGGCCGCTCCTATTCGCCTTTCTAGTTTAACCCCTTTTGCGTATCTTATTGGATAAGTATGTCTTTGCAAAGAAATCGGTTTAATCCCATAAAGTGTTTTTATTCAATATTCACACTTCCCTCTTTGGAACCTTTGAGCTTAGTAAAGTATTCTGAGCTTAGGTCATACCATAAAATATTTGGCAAAAAATATTTGCTTTACTATAAAATATATATATATTGAAAAAAATTATTTTTTCTGAGAAAACAATGTTTGAAAAGGGAGCAATAATTTGTCTTTCCGAACGAAGGTATTTCTACAAGAGGTTGTGGAATAAAGAATAAATATACGTATAAGATTCAAAAAATTTACTTGTACAATTATTTCTTTTTGTTGACTGAAAGTAGAACACAATTCAATCATTTCAAAGAACGTATTTCGTCATTCGATTCAGAAAGAGCAAATCGTTGAATAATTGTGCACAAAGAAAAAGAACAAAACGGTGGATTATAAAGTCTTAGTTTCTTCGAAATTTTCAGGCAGCTACACATTGAGGATGCGTCCCTGGAAGCATCCAGGCGATATCCTTCCACAAGGCGGCCATGTTACATCCCCCAGGGCGGTAAAGCCTTGCCGACTAATAAGTTTCATCCCCCGCGTAGTGAGCACCAATTATGAACTCGCTCCGACCATAATTAAAAAATGTAATTTCACCGCCAGACCTCCTTGATCTTCTGACTTAACGATCCTTTACCTACATACCCAAAGTTCCGTGGAAATTGACGTAGTTTCTTGAATACCTTTGCTACTGTTCTTCTCTTCTCTCTTAACGTTTTTCTTCTCCACGTTGACAGTAATTATTTTTGAAAGCAAATTTAACAATCTCAAGGGATACTATCATAAAACAATAATGAATCTTACAAAATATACTCATAGTACTTTCATGAATTCAGGTACGGAATAATTGAAGACTCCACTTTTTCGGCATTTTCAACACTGGTAATTCTAGAATTTATCCAATAAAAAAGCCCTTCTCGGTAATCTCAAATAGTTAATCTCGCCTCTTGTATGTGCGATAAAAACTACGAAAGCGTCGCGAGTAATCCTTTTTATCGGATATCTAATTAATCGTCGGTTGCGCTTCGCAGGATAAAAATGGAATTATGAAATAAACGGGGTGCGAGGGGGGAACGGGCTGGAAAAAAGAGAGAAGGGGGCAATTGCATCTGGTGGGAAGAGATAACGCGATTCCTGGAAGCGAGACACATACTTGACCCGACATAAGATCGAGCCTACTGGGTACGAGGATGCTTTACGACGTGCTGATCGGCTGGACAGACGCGGCACTGTCGACGAGGCTCGAAACGCACCGGCATCGACATCGTTGTGAACCCTACGTCCCTCGTTGCTCTCTCGAACGCCCCTAACCTTTGCACAGAGATTTAACCCTGAGTGCCTCGAAGGACTGCTCTTCCACGCTGCATCGCCTTTTTACACAACCGAGGCTAACATTAATCGCTGAGGAACAAGCCACGTGGAAGATGGTTTTGGTGATCGATGGCGTTTGTTAAAAATGTTGAATACTTATTTTTGCTGAAAATGAGTAAGTACCTGCCATTATCACCCCCGGCGATGAACAAGCGAGGAGAAGGTAACTTGTTAAGAAGGGTTAGATATATTTAAAAAGACTATGTAAAACGTGGTGTATTTTATAAAATGTTGAAGAGGACTGAAATTTTGTTTAGACAGTAAAGCTTATCCTTGTTACTCATAATAAAGATAATTTCATGAAAATTCTACAAAAAAGTCTACAAAATCAGAAGAGTACACCAAACGTTTCTGAGAGTTTTAGAACGTTTCTGGTTCCTTAAAGTTTTATCAATACAGGGAGCTTATTTGTCACGGGGAATCGTATCGAAACATAATTCTTAACGCGTTATCTCCTCATGGCCGACATCATAACCATGGGCGATGGGAGGTCGAGGAAAAGGTGGTAAATCTGCGTAGAAAGGGAAGCAAGGCATAATACAAAGTTTATAACCAAGTTAGCGAAATCGGCTCGGCGCTACGCTTATTCCGCACGTGGAAATAACGAGAAGGGAGGAGAGCGTGCAAAGCTTCGGGGGCGGCGTTTTGATTAAATTAGGGGATAATCACGCGAAATTAGAAACATTAAATTCTAGCCCCGGCCACGATGCTCAAGGATTTTCAATGGGAATAACCTACAACAACTTCGTGTTACCGAGG
Source organism: Ampulex compressa (assembly GCA_038496175.1). Lineage (NCBI taxonomy): Eukaryota > Metazoa > Arthropoda > Insecta > Hymenoptera > Ampulicidae > Ampulex > Ampulex compressa. Next base: position 40,458 of record JBCFXI010000184.1, on the reverse strand, counting down.
AATTTAAAAATTTTTGCCCGACCTATTAGAAATATTTGATACGGCCAGTAAATAAATAAGGGCATTTTTTGGCATAATTTTGATACGAGCTGCCATATTGGATAATTACAATGTAAGATATGACATGTCGTCAACCGCCAATTGTTAATATATTCCGCAAAAAAAGATAGCCTTTTTTCAACTGTGCACGGAGTTGAAAATCAAATTGGAATAATTATCTTAAATAGTGATGAATCAGACCGTTGCCTCTGAAAATGAAATTAATCCGGGGTTAAACGCCAAATCTGAACAATAACTTGAGTGTATTATTCATTTTAAATGGTGATAAATTAGAGTGTTAAATTTAAATTTAGGATAAGTACGAGCATCCATGAAAGATTATGCACGACGGACGATCACCAGAAATAAACTTAAGGAAAAGATCGATGCTTCCACTCTTTAAGATTAAGGGCGATGTTCTTGCCTGAAGGCGTCATAAGTAGAGTCCCTTGTAAATTCGGAGAGTCATTTCCTTCGTCATACGCAACGCGGATGCACTCCGATGCATCTGCCACTCGCGATAAGCCGAGTCTTTTTTTACGGTCGACTATAACCCAAATACGAAGCTTGCACGTTGTAAGGACAAAGTTCTTTTTTTTCAAATCGGTGGCCGGGAGACGAAAGAAGGAACAGCAGGAAGCAGGATACCCGGTCCTTAAAAGAGAAGATGAATTCAAAGTGCTCGTCGGTAGGCGTTTTGTAAGTGGCACACCTAATTGTGTTCTAATTCCGGCACTTGACGCTTCCATCCTCCCGGATGTTCGCTCGAGATCGGTATTCCGTCGAATTTTTGAAAGAGTATACTTTCCTTCAGCGGAAGACTTCATATTTTGCAATACTACCTTTTAATTTGTTATCCCTGTATATAATGACAATCGCGACAATATTACACGTCGTTGCAACAGGGGGATTGTTTGCTCAGTTTGGTACAGTAACCGTCGATTCATCGCAAAATAAACACCTTAACAAATTTGAGAAAGTTTTCGTTATCTCGTGAAACGCCCATCGCACGTACTTCATTATTCCTGACATAAAATACTAATCTTTTGGGAAAACCTCATACTTCGAACAAAAAATCACATTTGGATGGCTAGAATGTTTCTCTTATGTAACGAAAACAAAATATTACCTAATACAAATATAAATATAACTTGGCCTCGAAGCCAAATATAATAGCCTTAAAATAATATCAAACTATCATATCTCCTAAAGAATTCTTTCTTGTTAATTTCAACGATTTCAACGAACTGACATGTCCGCCGCCACACGATAAAGTATCTTCTAAATAAATCGGAGATAAGGCCTATCCATATACGCGAATATCCTGGCTGCGATTCTAACACCAACAAAAAATGAAAAGTCTCTTATTCCATTGTACACCGCTACCGGGTGTTCTCAAGCCCACGAGGTCTTGTGGCATCTTCCAATTAGCGTGATCGCACTAAATACACCCGGTTTTCGGTGCGGGTGCTACACACAGGAGCAATGGTCTCAACCACATAAGCGCCTGGCCCGAGAGTCGACAGACAAAATCTCGTAAGCGTGCGGTACGAAAAACGGTAGTGATGTGGAGAATGAGAGGAGCCATCAAGGGTCCTTTCATCTTGCCGCCCGACCATCGGCCACTTCCCTGGCCCGACTCACTATAGGCGCTACCACGCGGTAGCACGTATGCTATAGGTTTTTCAAATTAAATTCACCCTTTTACAAATCAAGTACTTTTACATATATATTATTTTTTTTTTAAATTCATTTTTCGACACCGACTGTTAAAGTCATTTAGCCTAGGACTTACTGTTTAAGGTGGCTTCCGAACCACCAGAGCTACGGTATACATATCACATAGAAAAACCAGAGGTGATGGGTGGGATTCGAATTTGGGTCTGCCGCGTGACAGTCTGAGCCTCTATCCGCTACAACACCGTAGATCTTACATATATATTATATTTAAAAAACAGCAAATAATGTTACTTACATAGTAAGAAATCGAAAGTTTGATTATAATTTATACAATTACATAATTACATATGGAGATAAAGGTAGTATGTATGAAAATTATGTGAAAATAATTCAGGAAACCAATATTTTTATTAATAATAATAATTCAAGGAGGACCGTTTATAAACCAGGTTGTTATGTACATATGTACAGTACATATTAACCTAGACTATAATGGTTCTTCTGCAGCAATAACTGGAAACTTAACAGACAGATTCATATAATAATTATAACAACTGGTAGACGAAAGAGTTCAACAAAGAATTGCAGGAGCACCTAACATATTTCTTGCATTAAACTTGAATTTGGAAAAGACTTGTTCAATACGGTTCAACATTATGGAGAATATCGTAGTAGAAAAACTACAGTGTATCCTGTCTAACTAACAAAATTACGCACTTTCTGCATCTTGTGGATATTTGCGATGATCAAAATCAACCGAACTTCATATAGACTATCGTCTTCCAATTTCTGAAGTAATCTTCAAAGAAAGTCGTAGAATTTTTTATTTCCTATTATGTAATTAACATTATTTGATGTTTTTTCAAAATAATATATATGTAAAAGTACTTGATTTGCAAAAGGGTGAATTTAATTTGAAAACCCAATATTGTGGCTCTAAGGATGTCCAACAAAACACCAGAATGATAATCCTGGTGTGTAGTAGATGTCTGTTGTTTTTATTCGGTAAACCAATCATGATATTCATACTATCGTGAGTATCGATAGTTAGTATCGATAGAAAAAGTTAAACCTTAGCAAGAAGTACCGAGCCAAATTGGTGTAGTGTGTTAAGACATTTAAGAAGAGAATTATAAAAGTCTACTTTTAATAATAATAAAAAATACTTTTGGCCTTTCCTTTGAATTTGATAAATTCTTTGCTTAGTTGACCTCAAAGATTTTTGACAGCATTCAAGTCGGATGATTGTATTGCTCCTTCTAGAACGTTCAACTCTTTAATTTACAGGTATAACTTAGTAATATACGTCGTGTGCTTGGGATCATCGTTATGCTGGAAGATAATGTCCTTTACACTTAGTCTCTATTTATGCATACGTACGTAATCCTTCACCATCTTTTTTCCGTCTATATCATGAACAAGATCTACAACTCACCTCTGGTTTTTCCATGTGATACGTATACTGTAGCTTTGGTGGTTCAAAACACACCTTAAACCGGGGCCAAATGACCTTAGCAGTTAGTGCCGAAAATAAATTTTAAAAACAGTAAAAAAAAATGTACAACTAAGATAAGGGGGCCATGTAACCTCATACTTTAATGCTCCCGTTTCCCAATGTTATTATAGGGTAAAAAATGTATCGCGTTAATCTTTTATGATGCATTTCCTATCAGGCCAAAATCTACTTATTTTAGTTTTACTCGATCAAATTACATGCTCCCAGTATTGCATACCAAATTTCACGTCTGTTTAGCAAATTAAGAACGCCACATCAAGTGTAGTTGCATTAAGGACAATTACGTAACTTTATGTTACCTTCATTTCCACTTTATTCAACCTTTCTTCAACTCATAATGTTCTACGTATTTGTTTAAACTAATATCGATTTTATTAAATGCTCTTTTTTATAATATTTCCAGAAATGAGAGGAAAAACTTCTCTTGGCCATGCCGGACAAATTACACCACACTTTACTGTGTGAGAGAATCCGAAATATACATCATTTGAAATTCATGTACAAATTTAATATGACAATATTAATTATTGGTTATAAACATACTAGTATCTAGAATGCGAGCCATCTAACAGTTTAAGGGAAATGGCCAAATCTATAATTATCTACTGTAAGTTCAAAAATAAAAAATAACGTCATTTCTCATCAACTCTTTGTAAAAGAATTAATTTTAATTAGACTAAAATTAATTTCGATGTCCAAAGCTTGACAAAGATCAATCCGACATTTGGCCAGGCGTATGACCGAAGTGTTATCGTCCGCTTAATGGTGAAAAAACGAATAGAATAGATGCGCAGCGTCATGTGGATATACTTGAAAAGGGTCCTGACTTTTTAATATTCGCCTCCTTTTCTCTCACGGTCGAGGACTACTCTCGAGCAGACACTTGAGCTTTACATTTGGGCCAGCTCGAAAAAAGGTAAGGAAACGGCAAAATGGATCCAAAAGCACGATTTCACACGTTCGAAGACGTGTGAAGATTCTTCGAGCGAAAGACCACACCTACTTTCATTACGAACCTAATTGGTCAATTCCCCAATCACCGACTAAAAAGAATATATTATTAATTATATATCGACAATCGATTCAAAAGCGAAATGAAATCTTGGTGCAAGATTTTTCCTAATATCATTGATAATTCTCGAATTTACGTATACTCTATATTTTTCTTAAGAATTATTAATTTACATTTATCCTAACGTGTATAAATATCGAGGCGTGTATCAAATTCAAGTAAAAAGCCTATTCATGCCATAACAAGCAATTTCCCAATGTATCAGTACTATTTATTTAGTAAATATTCCTTACGCTGCTCAATAGAATCAAGATATTGGTAAATTAACGTAATCGACCAATGGAGAAAATCAGATTCATAAGCTATTCCACTAATAGATATCCGCAAACAATAAACTTGTGAGTATCTTGTGACATTCGTACTGTGCTGCTGCTTATATCACGTTATAAGACAGTGAAACAAAGGGTTGAAAAATTATCATCAATTTTCAATGTTTAAGTAATCAGTTAAGCGTGAAAAACGAGGATTTCGAAATTTGTACACAAAACCGAGGAATCTTTGGTGTTATACCTCCGATAAAAATCACATTTTTGGATATTTTTGCGAACGTTTTTGTGAAGACGAGCGATCGTCTGTCCTCGGAACGGAACTTTACAGTTATGTCGGCCTGCAATATACGCATAAAGCCATTAAAGCAACCGTCGCATCGTTCAGTACCCTGGCCAGTGTCACAAAGACCCTCTTCCAGAATTTGGGCAATTCCTAATGTCGTTTCACCTACTGAAACATCCTCGAGCGTACCAGGATTTTATTGTCGACTCTGAGGACTCACGAGTATCTCCGGTGAGGTGCAATCCACGGATTACGAGTCAAACGTCGGGTGGGTCTTGCCGTTGCGGACCATAAAAATGCAATAATTATCGGCAAACGAGTTGGCGCTGAGCACCTGGTTGTAAATCAGCGCAGGTCATTCGTCGTGGCCAATCATAAAGTCAAGAAAATAATAATTCCGAAAAGCGACATCGTTATTGATTGTGATAGCAACATTGTCGCTGAATTGAGATCTGTACAAGACATAAATCGGATAAAATATAATGTGGAATGATCTTCGAGCAAGAACACTTGATTCCTCTACGAGCAGTTATTTTGAAATGGATGCCCGTCGGCGTTTCTCATCAACAGTGATATAGCATAAGTGAGCCAAGAAGAATTAAATACTTACCGGAGAACTCGTCTTCTTTACTAAAAATTAATTTTTTTATTTAATACTTTGAGGCACACAGTTTCAAAGAAAAAGACTCAAGCAGCGCAAATTTTTTTTTCATATAAAAAAATGGAAAAACCGTTCATTTCAATTATTCAACATAACGTATTACTTTAAATAAGAAAAAAATAGTAATATTTCAATAAATCCTTTATTGCAGAGTGGAACATACATAATCCCACGATGCAACTAATGTTTTAAATGAAAGTCATTGAAACACATCTGTTTCCCAAAATAAAGTGGCACTTTGCAGACAGTACAGCATCATGGAAGTGTGAACTTCTTTTTTTTCCATGGTGCAGAACGCACATCGTCTCCACGTAGTACGTTTCAGTAGATGTTTAAAATATTCTCCTACATTTTATTAATTTCAATAACTTGCACGGTGAAATACATACAATCTCATCACTTATTTAGCTTCATAATTCATATAAAATATCAAATAATATTTTGTTTATTATAAAACAATTTATTTACTGGTAATAAATTGTAAGAAAAAAAACAAGATATACTTACCATTATCAAAGACAAAAATCCAATGTACCACGCAATTTATCAACTTTATCACAACAGTGTCAATTTACTAACGCGTTTTGATTTGTGTACATTTTTGTTTTCACTTATTTACGAATTTATCGTTGCTTCATAGCATTGTTAACTGAATAAAAAACTTTAAATAAAATATTAAACTGTATCACCATGAATAACTTCAATTTTTTGAGGTGGGTTAAAATATGGACCGTTTATTTTGAAAGTGATGTAAGTCCATTTTTAAAAAAAATGAGATATCACGTGATTTATGTTTAATTTAGTGCAAACTTTTTATTTATAACTAGTTAGTATTTAATACCTTAAAAAATGCCAACACTTTGTTCAATTTAATATAGGCTGATAAAAGAAATTGCGTAGCCATTGATTATAAAGGGGTGTAAATCCAATTTTTATAGACGGGTAGTGAGATCAGTGGCTACTGCTTTTTACATTTGCACAATATACAAGTAGAAACATCGCCATACTCGGTAATATTAACCGATATCTTTTGATTAACAAATATGCTAACCTTTAACTTTCTCAAAACAAAAGCAAATGGATTTACACCACTTTCAAAATAAACAGTCCATATATACTACTGTGCCTGAAAAGCTAAACAAAAGGTAGGAAAGTTTTTAACTCGCCTAACCCAAATAGTTAAGAAGCACTAATAACCGCAACACACGCACAAATAATAACATTATAATAAACATAATTCTTGATGCTGATATAGACAATACTTGTTTACTATGTCATTCATAATGAAAAAAAACAGTAGCACGGAAAATTGCAAGGGAAAGAAGATCGAAGTATGACTAAAAAATTGATCATCCGGTTGAGAAAATCCTGACTTTAAAAGTGTCACTTAGTATCTAAGGTTTATATACCATGAGATTATTTTCATATCGTACGCAAGAAGTCGTCGTGCGATATCTTTTTAAAGTACAGAAGCGAGCACGTTGATGGGACCCTCGCGTTTTGTCCTTTACATCCCAATCGAGAAATTCCCAGAAGGCTCATGTTAAAATAGGTGCCGAAATATACGAAAATATAAGGCAGGTGTTTCGCGTCTTATATATCGTACCTATATATTGGCCTTTATATAAAATTTTCAATATATGTACTTATATACATGCATGATCAGATCAAATATACAAGTAATATGATTTATAATTTAAAATCATTTTGATTCAGAATTTTTTTAAATACGTTATTATAAACGAAATTATTTGATCCTAGATTAATTTTATTCCAACACACCATCTATGGATACATACAATATATATAAATGTTTTCAAGTTATTTTCTCGGAAATCGCTTTCTTTAATCATGAGTTTTAATGGTTATTTTTTAATGAATTTGATTACGAAAAATAATTGTTAGAACGCAACAAATTTTTCAGGACTGTTAACAAGGGGAGAATTTTTTCTTTATTCGAATAGATCTTATTTAACTGAGTAACATTTCTCCTTGAAGAATTTTTATTCTGCATACATCAAGAGTCAGTAGATATACGCAGTAGTCTCCGAGAAAACAGTTTGTAACATTTTATGCAGATAATTATCTACATATGCATATTTAAAAAACGGCATCTCCCAGAGAATTGACCATACAAGCATATATAACCTTTAATTCGAGCATTTACCGAGAAAAGGCCGACGTGCGTCGGTGCAGTCCGCCCATTCGACGACTGCATACCCATTAGGACGTCCATAAAGCTACATTTTGTTGGCCCAATAAACCCTTTCTGCCATGTGATATACTAATTTCTGGATATTCACCGATAATTGGTTTAATTCTGCTCCAAGCCGCGTGCCCGGACAATAATGCGGAACAACCGGCGCCCCGATTCCATCCGTGATACTCGTAAATCAGCACGTACACGTTAGTAATCGCGGATAGTTCGGTGCAAATGGTAATAGCCATGGTGAACTTCGTCGATATGCCACTGACGGCCGTTTATTCCTCCAGGATCTGGAATTATCTGACTCACAGTATCATAATATTAATACTATACTAACATGTTATTCCGACCTTGCTGTTTCTCCAATAGACACCAAATTCAGCCATGTTGATGCTCGTTTTGATTGTTCCGCTGCCGTGTGATTAATCGTCTGTAAGCATGCTTGCCATGAATTTTTCGACTATCGCCGATAATTCGCGTCTTTTTGAAAAGATTCTCTTAATGCAGGACAAAACGTAAATAAAAGATTGCGTCGTTTTTGTTCCCTGCTCGTTTATAGACCGTACAACTCTAAGTTATATCGCCTATAATATTTTTACGTAAAATAAATGGTAACACAAATTTCCATAATAATCGAACACCCATATCTTAGTCAGAACCACCTCCCAGAAGACAATTCCTAATATCAGCACTGCAAGGCAAATTTTATGAGACATGAAAACAGTTCTGCCACCGATTTTCTTGCGACAATAAAATCGGCGTTTACCTCCCCGCGTACGTGAAAATACAATGGACTCGGTAAAATCGTGTATTGTCGCGCTTGTATACATTCGTCGTAAAGGGTCGCGGTTCGATCTTGCCCGCGTGCGGCCCATGATCATTAGGGTGTTAATCCTGTTAAGCATTGAAAAGCCGAGCTGTTGAGAGGATGGAGAAAACAGGGTGGAGGAGGTACGACCCCGTGTTTTCTTTCAATTGCGCTTCACGGTGTTTGGAAACTGGACACTGGCTAATCCGATTTGCGGAACAAAGAGGTCTACGGTACGTTAAAAGTGCCTCGCCCAGTTTTATTGGCGCTATCGACGTTATTATTAGTAAGCTTAGTTGCCTCTTTCGCCGGACTCTACACTCACGGCAGGTGGACCATCCAATTTTTGCGAGTTAACCCCTTTAGGGAATATCGACTGTGCGTAGGTATATGCGATCGCTGTGACCAATAAACTCGCATACACCTGGGTCCCTTTTTACGCGGTACTTCTTTACACGATTAACGTTTAAACGCTTTTTTAACACCATTTCCTTTAACGCGATTTCTTTTAGCAAATTTTCACACACGTATTAGCTGGCAGAGTCGTACGAATATATTAAATCCATCTATTTTTCAATATACCATCGATGAAGACCGAAACTCGATCCTTACTACGTTGCATGCTGTAAGTATTACGCCTATTCTTACAATTTAATAAAACTCTTAAAACTGTTATTTTTAAATAAATTAGTAAATTGTAAATTTTATTCATAAAATTATTCGTGTATCGTATATTTTAAATCATAGTTGGTAAGTCGTCACTTATGCAAAAAAGTTTGATTTTTAAAGACAGAATGGTATATTGTACTATTTAGAATTATTCAAGAACCACCTATACTTTTTATGTCAAAACATTACATTTTGATTGACTGTTATCTAATTTACGTAATCCTCAACGATATGAGTGTATCATGTCACCAGATCGACAGTAATGAACTTAATACGCAGGGTGATCGGTTCTTTACACCCGCGCGAATGGACAATAAAAAAAATCCCGGAGTTATCAGAGGTTGACGCACGAATGGTGACGGGCGGAAACGATGGTGGCCGGCTGGCCTGATATAGATTTCGCATAAAGCAGCGTTACATCGTGCACGCAAGTAAATTAAACCCTTAATCAAACCGTTTAATCAGCGGCATGATTGCAACCGCATCTGCACGGCCTGTTCGCGCCAATTATCCTTCTCGCTCGTACGCCACCCTTCCATCCTTTCGACGATCGAAGAATCTGGCACGTTTTGCAATCGTGGAATCCGAACAACTAAAAACGCATTCTTTCCCGTCAAGTACGAGCTTAGTATTTATTTCCTTCGTACTATCCGATCAATCTCGTTTTATTCTCTATTGTTTGTTTATTCAGATTATTTCACACGCTTATGCGATGCACTCTAATTGTTTTTACTCCATAAAGCGCCAAACATTGGAAATAATATGAATATTTGTAATTACTAATAACATTTGTTAATGTGTCCCTATAAAGAAATTAATTCAGACAAATATAAATAATACCCATTTAGCATAGGAACTCAAGCAACGACGAATTTTGTAATGATTTAAGTGATGTTTTCACGTACTATCGTATACCGTTAAAAAAGACTTGGCTTATAAAAAGAATGTTTTAATCGTCGAGAAAACAGCCCAGCCTTACCGATACGTGCCGGAGTGAAAGTTTATGCAGCTCTCTTTTTTTCAAGTACAATAAAGACGCGTTCACAGCAAAAAGGGTCCTGTTTTGTTCTCGAGTAAGCGGATTAAGGACTGAAAAAACTGGCAAGGTTTTGGAAAAGGGTTAAGAGCTGAGACTTTACGACCTAATCGATTTTTATATCGATAGGTTGACGACTTGTAAAGGTGCAGGCCTCAGTGCGCATTTCTTAGCTTTTAAATTGTTGAGCAAACCCTTTCGGATACTTAGATTCCCGTTGATCGTCAAATAAAACGAAGGCTCTTCAACGGCAAGCAGATTAAAATAAAATTATGACTACACCTACAAATACATTGAAGTAAGATCGTAGCAAACGTATGACACGCAGTATGCGTATTATATAAAGACAAATAAATCGTTTACCGATTCTCTCGCAAGTGAATAAAAAAAAAATCAATAAAGGCACGGTTACGTTATTCGTAGTGTTTTCTTTCTCTTTAAGGTTTTATGAAATACCGTAATATCAGGTGTACCGGTATGAAATGAGCGTTTTTTTGTGAAAATAAAACACCAATTTTGAATGGGAAAGTAAAAAAATTGTGTTCAAAGTAATGACCATTGCTTTCTACACATTTCGGCCACTTTTCTGGCAATTTGCGGATACCACGCCAATAGAAATGTTCGTCTTTTGAAGCAAACCAATCGGACACCCAATTTTCGACTTCTTCGTAGGAATCCAAGTGCTGCTCAGCCAATGCGTATCCCATCGATGAAAACAAATGGTAGTCGGAAGGGTCCAAGTCTGCTGAATACGGCGGGTGGAGTAGCAGCTCCCAGCCAAGTGCTTTGATTGTATCCTGAACCGGTTTTGCTTTGTGTGCAGGTGCAGTGTCGTGTAACAAAATTACTTTGCCGTGTCTTCTGGCCCATTCTGGTCATTTTTCGATCAATGCACGGTCCAAATCGATCATTTGTTGTCTGTAGCGATTAGTATTAACAGTTTCACCAGGTTTTAGAAGCTCATGATACACCACACCTTTCCGATCCCACCAAACACAGAGCATTGCCTTCTTGCCGAATCGATCTGGTTTTGCAGTCAATGTTGATGGTTGTCTCGGATTAACTCATGATTTTTTCCATTTAGGATTCCTAAAATAAATCCATTTTTCATCGCCAGTAACAATTCGATGCACAATTGATTTTCTTTCGTGTCTTTGAAGCAAAATTTCACGAGTGTTTTTTTGGTTTTCCATCTGTCTTTCACTCAATTCATGTGGCACCCATTTTCCACACTTTTGGATCTTTCCCATAGCTTTTAAACGGTTAGAAATTGTTTGTTGTGCAACATTTAACATTGCTGCCATTTGCTTTTGATTCAAAATATCATCTTCGTCCAATATGGCTTGCAATTCGGCGTCTTCAAACTTTTTTTGGTGGTCTTCCACGTTCTTCGTTTCTCACATCAAGATCATTATCTCTGAACCGTTGAAACCATCTTTTGCATGTTGCTTCTAATAGATCTTGATCACCATATGCCTCGACAAGTATTCGATGTGACTCTACAGCACTTTTCTTCAAATGAAAACAAAAAATTAATGCTTTCCGCAAATCATCACTTTGTGATAAAAAATTCAACATTTTTAACACGATGAAAAAATATGATGTTATTTTTCCAATGACTTAATGTATATTAAATATGTTTGACAGATGTTATACCAACCAAACAAAAAAAAAAATTACGGCTTGTTTACAACAAATGTTCCCCCTATCGACACATTTGTATTTTAGCGCTCACTTCATACCGCTCACAACACCTGATACATTTCGAATATTCGTCAACCGCATAACGGATCTCTGTACAGAATTTGAGTGGTTGCACCATAAATTATCAACTTTTTGGATATGCCTTCCTCGAAGGATACGAAAAAACTGCTCTAGATTTAACTACATGGCCGTATTTTAGCAAGAACGCCGTAAAAGGTGCGGAGAGAAATGATGTTTGTTTTTAGGAGAGGAAAAGAGAAGCCCGGAAAAACGATCGATACCGTTTTGGATATCGGGCCCCAATAAAAACCGATAAGTCCGCTGACCCGAAGGATGAATTACGACCGTCCTGGTACCGTTGCTCCAGTTTCGATTTACGCCCAAATTACAGGAAATAAAATTTTACACCTCGTTACACTACCAGGTATAGATTTAAACTAGAACTTGGGACAAATCAGTGCTTTCCAATGAAGAACATCTCGAGTACTGAACTTATAGCGTCTATCTCATATTTAGCTCAATTATAATTTTAGCAGAACTTGTTATCACCTCTCGACAACTTCTTGATGATATAAAAAGATACTTTTGGTGACAAGCAAGTAATTTTCCTCACATATTTTCAAACACATTGCGTAATTAGATATTCATTGTCATTTTACAAGACTTATGTTCCCGATATATGGACATTTTTATTTTTCTTGTACATGCATGAAAAACTCTTGATGCCTATCTATATTTCGGTTGTCGGAGAAAATTACGTTTTGTTAGAGAATTATCGATATTTAACTAATTAGATACTCGAAAAAGAAGACGTTCCTTTGTGTACATTTGATTTCATGGAATGTTTTACTATAGGTAACGTCTACCTTGACAAATCTATGTTGAAAGTCAGATTAAAATACGCTTTGCTTGGACCGCCGGCCGGTAAACAGAGCTCGTTAAAGATTAACTTTAAGTACGAATACCGGTGTCGTCGTAAACGTCGAACGGCCAGTATCGTGCAAAAATTATTAGCAATCTCTGATCCAATTTTAAGCACGGCACTGTTTCGTAGAAATTGGCACACCATACCTGGATTCACCAGAATTTTCGTCGGTGATTTATTGTCCCAACGTACTGCCATATTCGACAAGTCACAAGTGCGAGAGACAAAATCAAAGAAGAATCAGAGCACGACTATATAATGAAGTTTAATCTAATTTTCCCCAACAATGAACGTGTATCTGACAATAGAATTCGTAGCTGTACCTTAATGTTCCCGGCCATAAAAAAATGTGCTTCGTAAACTTGTTGAGGATACGTATTTCCTTTCAAAATCTTCATGGCAATATGGAGAATAGTCAATGCTTGTGATTTGCAATCGATGAACAGAAATTTTTTATTTCAATATTTTATAACTATCGTGATTTTCGGATAATACCAAAATAACAGGTGTACCGAAGGATATTGTAGATGTGTTATGTCAGACATTGACATGAAAGTAAAAAAGGGGGAAAATATTTCAAAATAATTTATTCCGATAGTATACCCCATGTAAGTATTTTATTCTAATAGACGTGTTTTAAAAATTACGTCCCAGTACATTATGTTCTTCCTTACGATCATAACTGGTTTGCCTTGCACGAGGGTAAAAACGAGCAACAATATAAAGAATAATACGATGCAGCTTTTGGTAATCGTAAAGTCGTTTAAAATAGAGCAAGTTTTTACGAGCTTAGTCGCGTCTTGAAGAGATGAGGAATACCGGTGAATACCGAGAGCGTTCCTCGCTTTTTACGTCGCTCATTGAGGACCTGGGTCTTTTATGCCAAAAATTTTTGCCGGGTATAATGGCTGTGGTCCTTAAAGTGTTTTTCGAAGCGTTTAGGTACACCATCTATCCGCACCGTTGGGCGATGAATATATTTTAAGGCCAAAATCATTTGTTTTGGTAAAGCAAAAAGAGAGAGAGAGAGAGACAAATATAAAGACAGCATCCTTCGCTATCCATTTCAAAACTAATATTTGTACAAACAATATCATACTTCTTTCAAAATCAAATAATAGATTGTACATTTTATGTATATGTACGAGCGTGTGTATGTGAAAACAGTTGAACCGTCAGCTGACAATGTGCCACTTTAATCAAAATATTATTATGCTTCGAGTTATCGGCGGACATAATCGCAAATAAGCCGAGGATAAGAGGATTTCTGCGGCAGAGCCATTCAAAGCTTACGCGTACTCAATGCCCCACCAGTTAATGCCAAAGATCCACCTGTCATGCAATGTTTTGCGGCTTACCTGGCCGCTCTCCATCGGCACGCTTAATTAGCCGCTGCCCTGATAATTGTCGTGCCGCTTAATTAACAATATCACACATAAACTACCCCTACATATTTTGACTTTGGATCGATCAGAATGGTTCTTTTTACACGCTCCTTTGTTAATCAAAAGAAAAAACACATAGTATAATAGCTCAGGGACATAACTATTCTTATATCAAACTAAAGAAAATAAGTTTTTATATACCGAATCATGATGTTCATATAATTTTATAAAAGCACACGGAAATAAATATCCTTCAAATTACGATTTGTGTAATAAAAATTTGAATTTCATACCACACATTCAATCTTCAGAGAATTTAAGAATATCTATTATATTATCCGGTGAACATTTGCCACTTATGTGCATGGAGCTAGATAAACAAAAGCGAAAGAAGCCTCTATTATTTTCTAAACCATAAAAGCGTACATTAACCGTAGCATAGAGCCCCTTACATGCTCCTGCCTTCATCCGTTTTTCATATTTCGTTCCATTTTTCAAATAAATTTTTTTTGAGAATATCATTTTCTATTCTACTCTACGTACAAAAAAACGAAGTTTTTCAGCGAGATATAACAAATTCATCCGAGGGAATTACCAGAGATAATTTCTCTCAGAGGGACGTGCAATGCTGTGAACGTCGGGCGCATTGTCCCTGAGCATCCCGCTAAAGGGGATATTTGGTGGGGTGGAAAAGGCAGGCAGAGTCGACGCTCAACCAATGACAGTGCAGTGCGGATAGAGTCTGCCAATGGGGAGGCGCTTGAGGGCGATGGTGGTCCGTAAGATCGGTAAGGTCATATAAATTGTTGGTAGGCCGGCCGGTGTTTTCAGTCGCACGTTAGCACTTCCTGCAAGCAGCCCCTAGTAGGGAAACGTTGTACATTGAGATCTAAGAGTTTTGTTCCCGTAAAAGGCGATTTCGTTAAATTTGATGCATCGTCGAGAAACACCGTGGTAGTGCGATTGCAGTGAAAAGTGAACGAACTTGGAGTGACTAAAGAAGATTTTTGGCAGTCGTTCGTGGAGCACTTTAGTGAGATGCAGGGATACCAAAGAAACTTTGAAGATCAGCAAAGAGATCAAAGAGAGGAGGAGACGATAGTCGTGGACATAGTCCCGCCGCAATATCAGCTCAGCCCGCCACACAGTCCGCCGCCTGGTAACATGCCCAAGACACCGGAAAAAGGTAGGCGATATTTCCTAAAGATCTGTTGTGCCTTCATCTATACCTACAATATATCGCGATAAGACTCGGCATACAACTGTAAATCATCACAATAGCAGTTAGATTGTATCTAGTACATGCATTATCATATTATAATTATAGGTGTAAATAAAATGTGATAGATAGTTATTAATTGTGATAGTTTATAGAATACATGTACTAACTATCAACGCTACATCAAAGTATTATCTAAGTACCAACGCCTTAATATCTCAAATATTTCGACAAATCATCGTGCCTCAATTGCAATATACCTAGGATTTGACAATACCTTAAATACATCCAATGTATCCAAAAGATCTGTTAGTATACAAACTCAAAATAATCTCGATAAATAGAAAATAAGATTTTACACAGCATAAAGATGCTCGGGGAGATAAAAATAAAATATGATAATAGATATATTATTCGAAAGGCTCGTAACTATGAAACGGCTTGTTCGACCCTGCACGGGTAATTAAGGCGGACCTTGTAACGATCTACCTGCTCGAAGGATGATAATTAGTCGCAGGGTTAATCCAATTGATTGTCCGTTGTTATGCTAGGCGATGCTACTCTAGCATAAGTCTCCTCGGCTTGTAAATGGCGAACACGTCGTGGGCCCAGACTCGAGCGAGAAAATCGGCCAATCCCTTCGTAGAAATACGGCCCCGCAAGTTTATTGCGGTAATTATTTTATGGCCATTCCCCGATTCTACGAAACTTCCTCTTCGAAGGGGAAAGATCTCTTTATTACAGAAGGGGATCTGCTTTTCGTAGTCGCACCGGTACCCCTTACCTTTGTTTCTACGGAAAAGAAATTAACGGTTTCTTCCTGCGCATCATTATCGAGTTACTACTCCTTGCCTCTCCAGTCGTGTCCTTTTGTTAAATTAAATCGTTCTTTTCTTTTGATTCATTATTTGTGTGATTCCAAAAAGACTATCTCATCGCTTTCAATGTGTTTTTTATATAATCATGACACATTATCTATCTTTGAGTAGCGGTAATATGAATATATTTTCAATTAACCGTTTCGGTTTCCACTGATTTGAGAAAAAATATCGCAGCGTCGATATAAAACGGGCCGACGTTCAGTCCTTCAAGCACCGGTCTACGATGGCACGTCAAACAGAATTGTAACGGAATGTGGCGAAGGAAACACGTTGTGCCTCGGCGTCTAGTTTTCCTTTTTCCATTAGTCCTTTTCCGTCCCCGTTTACGCGACTTAAATGCGATCGCCCGCTGCCTGATGCTGCTGAAGTTTGCAAAGCCACGGGTTGGCAAAAGTAAAAGCGGCGTTCTTTATTCCTACAATTTGTCCGGTCAACTTGTGGTAGCTCAACTTCCACCCAGCACAAAGGTGTTTTTCGAAGACCACCTGACGCAACCTCTTGCATTTTTGGAAAATCAAACAAATCGTTTTTCTAAATAGCTTGTACAAAACCGTCTTAAAAAATATTGTGGAAGAAGGCTTTATGTTGATCAGAACATACATCTTTTTTATGTGAAGCACGTCTCTATCTTTGTAAACTAAATCAATCTTTGTAAAATCTTTGTAAAATTTATGTTTTGTTCATTTTTTTATTTTCAGAGAGCTCACCGTCGCATCAGCATCAGCAACAACCACTTTCGTCGATGGATCCGAACATCAGACGATACAGAACAGCCTTCACGCGAGAACAATTATCCCGGCTGGAGAAAGAATTCCAGAGGGAAAATTACGTGACGAAACCAAGAAGATGTGAACTCGCTGCGCAACTGCAATTACCGGAATCCACAATAAAGGTGCGTTAGTCTCGAAATATTCATTTGTTCCTTTTACACAATGAAGCGCAAGGCAAAACGGATAACTACGTAGTACAAATTCTTGGAATTCGAATAGTTAGATCTTCGGATACATTTACAAATATAACTGAGAAAAAGAATACATTTTACATTTCTAACGTTGAATGCTCGATTAAGGCAATTAGATAGTTTTACCAGCGACTCAAGAGTCGCCTTCAAGAACATTTCTTGCTTGCCAACCAGCCATGTTTGATCGACGATTATGACTAAGAGGAGACCGGGGATAACGTTAAAAATTCGATACAGACCGGCTGTTTATTCGTCCCCCTTCGTACAAACGGGCGATTACGCAGAGCAAACAACACGATCCATCGAGTGTCTTTGATCTCTTTGATCCTTTTTCCCGCGACTTCTTCGATTCCTTTAGAAAGACAGACCGGAGGTGTTACACACTTTAATTAGCGGCCGCCTTAATGGATCCCTTAATTTCTCATCCAGCGCCACAAGCCGATGCACAATGGCTATAAAACGCACGACGGATGAAAATGATCGAGGTGTTAAATAGGAAAGACATCCGCCGTCATTCAGTAGCTACGTTCATTATGTGCTCGTCATTTATCGCGTAACCGAGTTCAACAACTGTTTCGAAATGGAATATTGCGCTTGACGCTTTTAGTTACTCATTCCATAAATGAAAACTACAATCGATGCTGTACTATGTAATTAATTTGCATCCACAAATAAATTCGAGCTTATAGTTCTACCCGTATATCATCGTTACAAAGATCTCATTTACAGTTAAACTTAAATCTACCATCAGTATAAGAATTTTTACTCTTTGTTGCAAGTAGAGACTAAACGAAAATTATTAAAAATACGAACGTTTAAGCAGTTTTAGCATAAAAAATATCTGGATGAATTTCAGGTCTGGTTTCAAAACCGTCGCATGAAGGACAAGCGTCAAAGGATGGCAATAGCTTGGCCATATACTGCCATGTATACGGATCCAGCTCTGGCCGCAACCCTGCTCGCAGCCGCGGCTACCCTACCGCCTCTGCCTTACCACGGCGGCCCGGGTTTGACACCGTCTCATCTGACCCCTGGTTACCCGGCGCCCCCGACTGCCGGTTACTACGGTGCGAGATATGCGCCTTATCCGACCGGTTCGTCGACCGCCGCAGCAGCCGCGGCCGTCGCTGCATCCTCCCTCCATCGTCCCCATCCGCGGACGGTGGCGGCCTATCCCACTCACCCTCATCTCCTCCAGCCTCTCCCCTCGCTGCCCCCACTCCACCTACCCGGCCTGGGCGTGGCCAGCGTTGGCAATGCAAGCTTCCAGGTGAACAGCAATCCTCCCACCAGCGCTTCGACCACCTACCGACCTACACTTCTGCCTGAGCTCAGCCCCGTGCACTCCGACACATCGAGCGATTGCGACTGTGCGAACAATGCACATCACCACCAGCATCATCCCCACCACCATCACTCGGCAGCGCAGCAAGAGAAGAGCGGCACGCCACCCGCCCACCTAAAACTACCCGCTGGCATCACGATCGCGGGCCTACCCGCACAGATTCAGACTATACAGAGCGCATTTGAGAGCAAAGGTAGTTATAGTAGCATACCCTCGTCGCCCACGGTGCCGGCTACCAAGATCGACCCACCGAAACTGTTCCAACCTTACAAAAATGATATCCGAGAGCGGGCGTAGGAGGTCTTTTGATGTGCATAATTCAACACATGTATGCGAGCATGCCACCTTTCTAAATTGGGCTAATAATCGATACACGAACACCTAAAGTCTTACAAACTTAGGAGAACGACATCCTAAACTACGTTACGGTACTGGAAAGTGTGTCATAGAAAACATCGAGGTTATAATCCCGCTTATTACCGATCGATAATTTTCCATGTGATATGTACGTTGTAAATCCGAAATAATATGTAAAACAAGTAACGTTTGATAGAAAGTAAACGGAATTATTTGTGAAGAGAGTCGAAATGGAAATACCTAAAAATGTATCGGTAATTAGAAGATGCTCGTGCGTATGGATGAATCTGCAAGAGTGGATCAATGCCTAAATCGAGTACACCTTGTAGCAAATAAAGTACCAAAAAGTTAAATGTAAATAACCAAGGATACGCGTATCTGAACATAAGGACTCCACGAGTGTCTTAGGTTAAGATGTAGAATATTGTACATAGTTGTTTATGGGTGTACACAGGTTGTAAAAATGGTACCTGCCGATATTAACGAATCGCTGTGCGACCTTTGTACAGAAGAGTCGATTGCATAGAAATTGATGCTTGGGTTGTCATACGATAGATATCGATTAGAGTTGTACAGTAATTAGATATTAAGTAATTTATTATGATCATCGCCTACTGAAATCTAGAACATCGAGATTTCGCAGGGCGTCAAAAATCAATTCCCTTGGAAAGTCTTCGAATGTCATCGTCGACCGATCGTATTCTGCAAATTAGACTGTTGATATTTATGCTTAAGTACCTATGTCTGTGTGTATAAAAAGATCCTATCATATAGAGGGAAAGAGAGATGAAAAATAAAGATTATATATAAACAACATTCATGCACGTTATTTTATATTTTCCGAGCATTTCCCTTTAAAACTTGTTTCAAGATAACATGAATTTTCTAAAAACTGATTCAAAAAGAGTAAACCCAGCTCTTTTGAAGATTATCTTTATAAAGATGGTGAATTAATTGCAACGTACTATACTACTCCAACTTTATCAACATGACAAATAATTAGGTAATAAAAGCTGTCATGTATGCCAAACCCATTTGTAAATGTTATGGCAGAAAATTATAGAAAATTTTTGTTAAATTCATATAAACCCCTACATATTAAAGGAAGAACTGTGCAAACGTTTGTTACTCGCGAAACAGATATGTAGATATTAGATTACCATTGAAAAAAATTAATTAACTTCAAACAAATATTCAGTGCTGAAACCTGTGAAAAGGGAGTTAATTTCCTAATTATTTACTTTCTCTAGGAACTCAGTAAACATGTACTCGAATTTTCCTCTGCACCTTATTGATTTTGCTTCAATGTATCTCTTGCATTTGTCACCAAAAAATTACCCGATTAACAGTTTAACAGTATTATTATTATTATTATTATTATTATGAATATCAATTAATAGGTTAGCGCCACAAATTTTGAAATAAACAATAGTAAATTAGTGCATTGATCGGAAATGCCAAGTGCCTCACGTCGCCCCTAGTTACATTCCTTGCGTGGTGGTGAAACAGCGTGATGCAGACAGGGCGGTAGATGGAGAAGGATAAGGGGGTGAATAGCTTTTCTAAGGCAGCTTCAAAAGCACATGGGACGCATTGAGTAGATACAAATAGCTTAAATTGCAAGATAAATCGATTTTGGGATATCGTGGCCGCGTCGAGAGACCGTCGCGGGGTTAAGAATCGAGAAGAGAGGGGGGGGGGGGCAATTAACTCCTCGAACGATTTGGCGAGTCGCTTCGACGGTGAAACGAGATAATTCCATATGAACGGCACCGGCTTAACAACCCATTGAGGTTTAGCCATGGAGCCATTCTCTTCCACCTACCACTCCTATTTTCTCCTCGTTACATCGAGGAAACTGTGTATGCAGTGTATAGAAAATATTTGCACAGCAGCAACGCCATTCTTCTTAAAAACTGTATAAAGAAGAATAAAAACACACTATAACATAAAAATGTATCACTATATAATGGAAAGGTCACTTTAATGCAGATACATTTAAATATCGGGCGTAATTAAAGTATTTTTAATTACGATGTATCCTATAAGGTAACTAAATTTTGGAATTATTTCCAAGCAATATTTTTGTTTATAAAAATAAACGTTAATTTTTTTTAAATAAAAAGGTTATTTTATTCCAAGATAATTTAATCGCTTTTGAACCGACCTGTATGTTTACATTATATTAATTTATCGGGTATGCTTAATTAAAACTCGTATATGTAAATATAAACTTTACTTTGGTATACCCAATTTTTCAGAATTGAAATTGTAATAAAGATATAAATAGGATCCTAATTTCAATTAACGTACAAGAGAGTCTGTTGACTTTGCGCCATGTGCATTGTATGCGAATAATGCGATTAACGTTGGAAATTGGACGGGAAATGCGTACGGCTGTAGTTTATTGGACACCGCGATTGGCATTTGAGGCTAAACCAGGATCAATTGTCGCTCTTGTTTACAGACGTTCGCGTCGTAATGTTTTCTATAAACTATAAACCACAAAATCAACAGCTTTATATGCAGACAGACCTGCGTTGCTGTGCCATTGATGCTAATAGAGTTGTACAATATACCTTAGAGTTCATCTATACGGTGCACGTTATTTCCGATCAACGATAGTCAACTATCGACATAATGATCAACCAGAATATCTTCAACATTTGTAAAATTAAAATATCTACGTCGGTTATGAAAATTGCAGCTGTGGGTGAAAAAAGTGAATACCTGTGGGTCATAAAATCATAAAATCCTGTAAAATTTTTGCAGCCTAATCGACAGAAAGGATAGGCAGAGAGGTAAAAAAATCGCTACGCTAATCTGCCGTCATAAATATAAAATGAGCCGTTTTGTCCCCGGTTTGTAAAAAAATCATCGAAAAAGCTGGTCAAAAACCCCCAAAAAAATTGGTTTGACTGTAGAGGTACCGGGATAGTGTAAAAAGTTAATAAATAAAAAAATATGTAAGCGTTATACTGCGTCCTCCAAAAAAAAAGAACGCCTATCCTCATAAAGCATTTATCCTTTTCAAAACGGCAAGTAGTCACTAAGGTGACCGGTTTCTTGTTTGCACAAAATTGTCCCCTAAAACTCTATCGCTAATGTTCACTTCTAACCATTCCGAGAAAATATCCAAGCATATTTCGGATAACATTTGCGTAAACGTCGACCAGTGGCTTACACATGCTCAACGTAACGTAACAACGTAATTAAGCATAATTTATTATTTATTAGGAATGATGATATTTAAAATTTTATACGATGATTGTTTAAAACGTCTTAGTGAATTTTTAATAAATGTAACGATGCTCATGTTTATAGCGCAGTTTTATACTAGTAAATCTTCGTTTATATTAAGAATATCAGGGACGCAACAAAGATAAATCGTATAACTTCATTTTTCATAAATGGGTATAGCAACTCTGAAATATTTATCTACCTATGTATATATAATTGAGATTATTAACAGAAATTAAATGAACTTAATCGATGTGCAAAATGTAAACTGTAAATATTTTGGAAATAAATCCAAATTTTTTTAGATTTTTCGTGCTCAAAATGGATGATACAAAATTTAATGAAATAAGTAGCAAGAAAGGCCTGAATCATTAGCGTTTTAAAGCCAATTATCTCCCAAAACAGAGGACAGGTTTTGATCTACCTTCGATCCACTTAACTTCCAAGTTTATGAAATATTAATATCCAATTTATACCCCTGATACAAGAATCATCCCCCTAGTACACAGAACCACTCCCCTCTGAAATTATCCAGAGTTCTCTCACGGGCCGGGCCTTGCTACCCTTGTTTCTACGGTATAACGCTCCATAGGTGGTGACCAAGTCTCGAGAAATCAGAGTTGATCCTGGAATTACATTATCTTATCTGCACGACCATTAGGCTTTGTGCCGGTTGGCCATTCGTAACAATCTATTTGCAATATTGCTGGAAGAAGGGGAGATCTCTACTGGGGCCTTTCTACCACCCCGTGATAAATATACGATGCTTGCCTTCTGATCGAAATACCAATAATTTCACGTTCTTTATATACCCATGAGAAACCTAAGTTACTTGATATTTATCCGTGTATATCGTAGCCATTTTTTACAGCATTGTTACATTATTAAAATAATTAGCCATGATCTTATTGTAATAAATAACAGAATTTGTATTGTGATACTGTAAATTCTATAGCTGATAATACAACTTGTTACTCATATTAATCTGAAGTTTTACATATAGGAAA
The DNA here is from genome assembly GCA_038496175.1 of Ampulex compressa. Lineage (NCBI taxonomy): Eukaryota > Metazoa > Arthropoda > Insecta > Hymenoptera > Ampulicidae > Ampulex > Ampulex compressa. The sequence goes on along the minus strand of JBCFXI010000184.1, from coordinate 17,195 downwards.
AATTACTACTGCAATGCTTATCCCACATTTTGCACTTTCGAGCATGCACTTTTACGATGAACCAGAACCGATCGTGTTTAAACTGAGTGCAGGGTTTTTCTTGTTAATACCCGGGAAGAGTTTAAACCGTGATCGAATTTGTCTCGTGGACGTAAAGAAATATTGACAGCTTTTGGTCGCATCTCCATAGACCGCCTGTGGGCTGCTTGTTCGCAGCCTCTACAGTAACCTACAAGTACGCGCGAGATAGACCGAGGGAGGATGTATCCCTTGCGAGACAAATCCGCAATTTTACGCACTGTATCCAAATACATCAGGAAAGCTGTATAGGCAGTTTCAATCCTCCTGCGTTTGCCTTAGTGTATTGAGAAACACACCGACAATTTCAACAGATGTTTTGGCCTGGACATCCAACATTTCGCTTCTATTCCAAAATTTTAGAATGTATAATACAATTTTCTGAAGCGCTTAAATAGTCGATCTCAATTGTTCCAGTATATCAAATGAAGCAATCTTACTTTTTAGAGAATATTAAAAGAACTCGGCGCGAAATTTTCTAAATTCTTACGGCCGACAGGTAAACATACAATATGACGCGTCTTTGGGCGAGAATTAAGATAATTCAAGCCGTTTAAGGTCGTTTATCGCATCTCCGTAATGGCAAAGAAGTTTTTTCGAAAATCTCTGCGGAACGTGAGGGGGAAGAAAGTGCGTAACAGAACGATGGTAGGCACAATATTTGGGTGAAGGTGAACCTGTGGCTAATTGAAAAGTCAAAACTGCCGAAAACGCCTCCCTGTTAGCCGTGAAAGCGTGAAGGCGTACCGTGAGACTTCCCGCAGCGTCCCTTAGGAAAATGGGCGGTTGTGCCGGGCCACCCGCCATGAGGAGGGTTCCAAAACGCATATTTTCTTTCTTCCAAATAAAACTGTTCCGAAACACCCTTGCACCCTAAAGTATTGATGAAATCGTCTCTCTTAAGAGACTCTATGTGTCTTTTAGCTAAAAGATTATCTTACAAAAAACGGAAATCGAAAGAAGATTGTATTTCCTGTTTTTAAGGTAGAGTACGAACCACCAGAGTCACAGTATACATATCACATAAAAAAAACCAGGGATTATGGATGGACCGGATTCGAACTTGGATCTTTTGCGTGGAAGTCCGAGTTTCTATTTACTACACCACTGTAGCTCGAGCTCGGGACTTTTCGCTTACCGATCGACTATTCTACCAACTGAGCTACTCAAGCCTTCGTCCTCAGACCATCTGGCAAACCTTTTTATTGTGGGTATGGAGGAGTTACATTACACATTAATATAAAAATAAATAACACAATTTACTTTGTATAAAGTCTTTTTGTTGGAACATAACATAGACAGGCTTTACAAGATGTATCCAGGTACTATTTGATCAAAGGATGAAGATATAAGTAAATAATTATGTCATGGCAAGTAATAAATACTCGAATTTTTGGTTGTCGTAGTATAGGCAAGGTCCTAGGGGAGATCCCCTATGAAAGCTCTCGGTAGGAAATACCAGGGACAAAGACACCATTGCAGTGGTGGCTACCAGCCATAAACAGTGCAAAATCAAAAGACTTTACTCCACTGTAAACGATGCAAAAAAAAAGGATAAAAAAAGAGCTGGGCTTTTACGATGTCCACGAAGTTGCAGTTAACACCCATTGAATAGAGTCAACCCTTTAGGCAGCCGACATCTTTCTTTGCACCACGACCGACTTTTTTGCCCCAGTTTTTGTACCGTTTTTTTCATCTTCTTCCTAATCCTTGCCGAAACATCAAACAGTTTTTTGACCCAAAGAGGAAAAAAAAGTACCGCTGTGGGACTCGGCGTAGAAGCAGCCGGACTTAATTGTACGCACTGTTACGTTTGCCGGAAAATATATTCAGCAGTTTTATGACATTACCTCAGAGTGCTTCTTCCACTTTTTCAGCAGTCTAGCTAATTAAAAAAAAAGCTTATTTTTAAAGAATGTTTGGATCCTTGGGAAAATACCATAATGGGCGATCACTTTTTGTAGACATCGTGAAAAAGAAGTGGAAAAATCATGATTAACTTTGGAATTTACGAGTAAGATATACAATTTACCACAACATTGAACGCCCGATTAATGATAATGGACAATCCCCTTCAGAATTATGTTCAAAAACTACAATGCTGAATAATTTTACAAAAATCAAATCGATGTAATAATCAAGAATCGGACTATGTCTGCGATCAAGAATTTCATTATTATTAACTCTTCTAGGTAATTGCTCTCCCTTTGCTTTATATTTGCAAAAAAATGTTTATTTTTTTCCACCTTTTATATTCCTTGGTTATTATACCGATTCAATTTTTGTAAAATTTGTCACAATTCTAAATAAAATATAAATACAATACTTTATTTATTTATTTATATTCTTTGCTATCACAAACAATGGTCGTTTCATTTAGAACCATGTTTAACGCAAACTTCAAATCAGCAAATTGTATAGCGAGATCATGACAATGCGCTATAATACATTCCCTTGACTGAAGTTCAAACTGAGAAAAGCAGTGAATAATGGCGCAACATCCGAAAATCACTTCAAATACGTTAAAAGGGAAATTAAAAACGAAAAAAAGAGAAAGTGAATAAGAAGTTCAAAGTTTAGATACTCCTTTATCACCTATTTAATCGGTTGTCGGTAGAGTGATGTGAAATCTCTTACCGGATAATTTATTTATTTATAACTATATTTATATTAGTTTAACTTCAGTTAATGAATTAATAATTAGTTTATTAAAATCATTTTTAAATTACTTATATGCTTGATAGTAGAGGGCGTTTATCCGTTAATAAACTAATATAAACATAACATGCTTTCTAAACGTTCTTTAAAATAAACGATATAACGTCCGAATACAATGTTCTTTCAACCTGATAAACATAAATAACTGCATTTAAATTTTCCCACTGTTCGCCGTGTACCATTAATTCGTCGATCTCTGCAATGGTGCCCTCACCATGCGAATGTCCATTGAGGTTTATCCTCAAAGCCATCCGGAGAAACCAATAAATTATGTCCGGCCGAAGAATGGAAGAACCTGCGTCACACAGCGAATCAATTTCACGGGGAGTACGCCCGGGAGTTTAATCGCTCGTTTGATCTCCCGTAGGACAATATTTCCCTCATAAACAGCAGGCATGGCGAATCTAGCCCCATCGCGGAGCTTCATAATAAAGCGAAGCGCCGGTGAATAACGCAAGTCGCGACTCTTTGTACCCTTGACGATCCGGTACGAACCGTTGCTAATTCTCTTTATCTAATTTCTTTCCTTACCTTTGCGATCGAATATTGAGAGGGTATCAATACCTACCCGGCTTTATTCGCCAGGGGATGATTATCAGCAGCGGAGCAACCAACTGTGGGAATTGATACAACGATAGACGACCAAGACTTCTCGATGCTTGTGAGAAATTTTATCGACCTCATGATTGAAGGCTTGATGTCAACATCAGAACTATCGAACTGATCAAAACTAGGACTTTGTAGATAAATTCTCCAAGGTTATAGAATATATTTTCCTAAGAAAGGCGGAAAGACAAGAAGCAAGATGAAGACCGTGCAATCAGACGTCGGGACATCGAAGGAATATTGAGACACGACAGTTGGTCTACCGCACTGGCCAGAATGGTAGACCTCGATTTGACCTTGCATCTTTGCCAATGTGGACGGTGACCACCTCCGGAAGTTAGAAGAAAATGTAAGCCCCGGGAGGAAGGTGCTAGGCGCAAAAGTTGCGAAGTATTCCTGTAGTCAGCTCATAAATTTCTCTCAATGTTCCTGCCCAAACGATGGGTTTATGTGTTTATACATTTGTGCACTTTATGGACACCAAACAAGACACGTTCTACGACTTTCTGCTTTCAAATGGTTGTTTAGGAACATATTTGTCTTGCCAAATTCAGAATTTACCGATTATTCAGGTTTAACGATTGGATATTTTCCCAACGATTTTGATTACATTCCCGAGCTTTTCTAATTGTAGAACCACGTATCGTTTGATGATTCAGAAAATAGTGTAGCCAATCGTTTAACATTAGACAACTAGTTAAATATGTGTTAAAATAAATCAGAAGTCCAAATGCACTGCCAAGGGTCGTAAAGAGATTCAAAATGACCAACGCGTCCTGAGCAGATTTCTAACCATGCAACAATAGTGGTTCTGGCCAGGGGGGGGGGGGAGTTACCGTGTTTTGCAGGAGACTAAGAAGGGTCTTGCACACGAGGGTGGGCACCGAGGCCGACTTCGAGAACCTCGAGACCGTAAATCTTTGCATGGTTTTATTTTGGTTTATTATTCGCCCTGTTCTCTGCGAAGGTACTGTGGCCCTACCGATCGTTCCGAGGCCACTTACTCTGTAATATTCCTTAACGCATCGTAAGAAACACCGAAAGACACCGAGAAAATATCGAATATCCCGGCTTTCCATTCCTAGAGCACTTCTCACCCCCGCCTCCTATACGCATGCACTCGTATTCACACTCCGTTTTCTGATATTTTAACTAGTCGTTTTCAACATTTCTGTAAACACAATTTCATTATTTCACGACTTCTTTCCTTGGCTATTCTTTTCCTGGTTTACGTGCAGGGCACTAATATTCATACAAGACGGTTAATAGATATCTTCAAACATAAAACCTTGGCTAAACATTTTTATATAGTAAAACAAATAGAATCAATAAATCTCATCGATACATGATTCTTTAAACTGTTGATTATGTACCTATAAAAGTAACAATGACATTTGCAAATGTCGAAAGATTGAGTAAAAATAAATATATTCAATTTATCAAAGATTTCAGCAATGCTAAAGGGAAATATATCTATTAGTTGAAATCAATAGAAAAATAGATAAACCAATATTTTGTACAGAAATTCTCTAAAAAACAATGAAAACAATACAGATGGTTTCTAGATTCCGTCCTCTTGTGCAACAAGCAACTGTTTTCCACGGATAAAAATTACTTTTAGCGACGTATAAAGACCCGAAGTTACATAAAGCGGCAGATCCCATCAGGACGTAACTTTGCCGTAAAATGAGGCGAAGGGTTTCCTAGTGTAGTTCCTAGCAGCTAATAAAGGTTAGAGGAGAGAGGTGAGCAACGTCTCGGGCTATAGGTGAGTTAATTCTATCAAGGGAGACCTGATTCATTATCCAATATCGGACCTCGTAAATCCTAGCCAGACCAAATAAATTATCGCTGCGAAACTGTCCCGCTGACCTCTCTCACTTTCGACAATTTCGAGAGGCAGTTGTCTGACCGGTCCATCTTTTTTATTCCAGATTTTTGCCAAGCATAAAAAGTAACCACGACGCATGGCACGTATCAAGGCAGTATTCCTCATTCCATGCTTTTATTAACGTTATTTGATTATTCACCATACCTATTTTCATCAAAAGAGTTATTGAACAGATATGTTACGAATCACATACAAAATTTTGCAGAACACAATAATTTCAGGCAGTATGAAACGTAAGCCCAGTTATATAAAAAAATGTTAATATACGAAAAAAGATGAATACACGGTTTTTTTTGTAACGTGATATTAGACAACATGAACACAAGCGAAACAAAGGGAATAGAAATGAACAAGATGACACACTTAACGTATACGTGCAGATATTAAAATTAACCGGTATTTAACCATAGCAAATATATTTTTGCAAGAAACTACAACCATACGTGGAATCGGTTTGTCATAGCCGATACATCCTTCCTATCGCGAATAAATTCTCGACTTCAGCGAATCTTTTACTGGCACGAAATCGTGCGCGTAATAGATTAAATTTGCAAGTATATAGTAACGCAACTTCCATGTTGCAAGCGTATTAGTTCCACTCGTTATAAATAACAGGAGGAAGGTTGGAAGGGGAGAGGTTGTATTTACGTTCTCGTCGTCCCCAAACGAGACTAAGAGTCTAGCATAGTGCGTAGAATCACCCCTGTATCGACAAACGAGAAAGGAAAAGAGATGGAGATATATTAAAGAAAGAGAAGGGAGGGTGGTGGGCGAACTACGGAGAGACCGAAGCCCTAATAGAGGGTTTATTATTTTATGGGGCTACCTTATGCTTTGTGTATATAACTCGTAGGTAAGCTCGTCATTGTCAAGCTCTCGTAAATCATACGAAAGTTCGACGCACGGTAGCTCTCACGGAAATCGGCCCTTCGGTCATTCCTGTGCCTCTCTCTCTCCTCCTTCAAGCTTTTGCTTTCGCTATCTCGCGTTTTAGTCGCACTCACTTCCTCTTAGCTTTAACCTTGAGCAAATTGCTCTAAGGTAACGAACCAACGCGACTCAAGGAAGTCGATTGAAGGTGCACTATGATGCAAGAAATCGGGAAGGGTCAATATGAATTTCCGGCGGAAGTTTCAGGAAAATTATTAACAGCCTACGATGGGTCAGAAATACTTCGAGTTATCATTATAACGCGCACAAGTTTCCACGCGCTGCTGGTATTAATGAAAAATACAAATTTTTTCCAGAAAGTTTCGAGAATGTAAGCACGATTAAGCTTTTCCATAATAAACTGCCGATATATTGCTAGTGATTACGCATAATTATTGCGAAAAAATAATGTAAATAAATATTTATTATGCGTCTAAATCGAAGAATTAAATCCCAGATTTAATTTCCCAAACAAATGAGTTTCTAATCCATTAAGATTTTGAACTCTATCCACACGTTCATATCATTTTTAAGTTTCCAAGCATACAATTTTAATATTTCAATAATATTAATATAAATAAAGTAAGTATTGATTTTGTGAATGTGTATTACATAATTAGCTATTTTAAATCATGTTAAGTATGCCTTTCAAGAAAACGGGATCAGAAGCAAGCGAAACAGACGACGAAGAGGAAGACAGAGAAGAAATAATAGAATTACAAGAAGAAGAGAATAGTATCATGCATTTCAAGAAAAAAATCGTCTTAAGCATAATCAAGTCAACAAAATCAAATGAAAAATAATAATTACCAAGACGATAGTTACATAGAAAGTCCGAGGACTCCGAGGAGAAGGTAAAGTTTATTGTGAAGAAAATTCATCGAGTGGCAATGATTTAGTACCCGAATGACCCACTAACAACATTTTAGCAGGCATTTGGTGTCCTTCGAAGAAAGTCCATTGGAAAGTCCAGGAAAAGGAGTTGACAGCAGCGTCGAATATAATTGACGACAGTTCGGTAGGTAACCATCGACGTTACCACGACAATCTCTAACGGTGATCTTGTATTAATAAACGGGTTAACGACAATACACTACGGGTTAAGGACAATAAGCTACTTTCCGAGCGCACTGCACAAGAAAGATTTCTAGCCTTTTATAACTGTATAAAATACTAACACGCATACGTACCTTTATTTTAATTCATAAATAACACTCAGCGATCACAAATACAGACGATGTTTGAAATAGACAACCTTTTTTTATCGTCCCACAACTTTTTCCTGTTTCTCAAATTGCTATTAATGTAAAATGAATAAACCCTATCAAACAAGAAATCAAATCATATTTTTTTCACTATAAAGTATTCGTTTTTAAACAACTTCTTCCTTTCTTCCCTTTTTCTCGTTTTCTCATAACCATTTTATAACATGTCCCTCTGTATATAATCGTATGTCCCTAAGAGGCAATTTGGTTATGGGTAAGTTGTAAAAATCTGGAAAGAAGCAATAGCTAACTCATGGAAAAAGATGTAAGCGTAAAGTAACTTTGAGGTCATTGTGGGTTATAAGGGGTGAAGGCAATAAAATTAAGCATACCGCCGATAAAAACCGGTACCTAAAAATGATGCAGTAATCATATTATTGTACAAAACTTCTTTTACAACAATTAATCTGTAAACATTTTTATTAATTCTTTGTATATTACTTATCTTCATTTATTGAAAATTTGTTTCGAACATTGTCAATATTGCGATCAAAGGCTTAGACCTACTCACATATTTGAAAGGTTAAGGAAAACACAATAAATTAAACGTAATTTCAGTGTGTCGTACTTGATTGTGAACTATTTGTTTTTGAAGTACATTTGAAATTTCTAACTTATTTCTAATTCATCGATACTGTAGAGTTTGCAATAATAAAATATCAGGTTACACGTAAAACCTGTAATGCCTGTATGTAATGTTATATGTATAGATATAATTATGTGAGATAAAAATGTTATATGAATGAGTATATTAATAAAGTTTGTATTTTTTATACTATATACAAATCGTTTCGAGTGGGACACAAATTGCGTTGCCAAATACATTACATACGTCAAAATATTGTCACATTCTCTTTAATATTAGAACAATCATCCTCTTTGCAGACATATTACGTATAGCACATATACGCAATATTTACAAAATTTACATATATAATGATGTATATTCTACAATAAATTCATGGAAAATTTCAGAAAGTGCAAAAATGTACACAAATGACAAAATACGAAACACTCTAGAAAACAATATTGAAACAAAGATTAAAAGAAGAATAGGATAATAATACAATTGAATACTTTTAAAAAATAATTAGCAATATACCTCAAAGCTTTAAAAAAATTATCTTACAATCACTATGTAATTATAAAAAGCAACAAAAGCACTTAATTGATTTTTTTTAATTCCCGACTATTAAAGTAACGTTAAAATTTGACATTATTTGATTTAAACATATTATTTACCAAATATTGTAAATTACATCCACAAACTGTAAACTAGTATTATCTAGACAGTGATCTAATATTATACGACATGTAAATCTCAGAAAGTGAACCATCATAATCATGAACAATTTTTTAAAGAGATAAATAGCCAGTTATTTTGAGTAATTCGATAATTCTAGCATTAAGGAAGCAACTATCTAATATTAATGTATAAAAACTATTGTCGACAGAAAACTAACTGTCTACAATACTTTTGGCTTTAAGGAGCAACTTGCTGTCAGCACGTATGAATTCTATATTGCATAATATTCTTTACCTGATTTTTGAACGCTAACTCGAGGAAAGACGAAAGTTCCGACGCTACTGACCCAATGAAACAGCACTAAAATTGAAAGTGCAGCTTCAAGATTTACGAGTACAGCTTTCAGCCGTACGTACCTTCCGAGATTTGACCATTGAGTAATTTATTTCAGGATTTTGTTTATAATAAATTCTTACAAAATAAAATATGTAGAGCGTGGAATAAATCACTACAATTTAGATCTCGTACATCTTGCGGTGGTTTACACGCTATAATGCAGATGTTTTTCTAAAGTTGTTCTTCTTACTCGTACAATACAATTTCTAAAAATAGTTATCACACATATGGACCGTTTATTTTGAAAGTAATGTAAGTCTATTTTCTCTTGTTTCGAGAAAATTAAAGGTTAGCATATTTGTTAATTTAAAAATATGGGTTAATATTATCGATTGTGGCAATGTTTCTACCAATTTATCAATATGTAATTTGATTATATAAATTTGTTTTAGACGAATTTAACTAAAGTAATGTATATTTACGGGCTACACATAGACTTACACCACTTTCAAAATAAACGGTCCATATTCGCAAGTAATGAATACATGTAAAAGTGAACGAGATAAATGATCAGGATTCCATTGATACTACATTTTTTGATACTGCACAATACTGTCTTTAAATCTAATTTCTAATCATGGCACTGACGAAATAATATACAGCAACAGAAATGCATGAGCTAGTGTCAACGTGCTTGACCTTAGGAATATAGTAGAAACTCACATCAAAAATAAGAAATCTCGTTCGTTGGTAGAAGCTTTTCCCAATAAAAATTCGGGAGCCCTGTAAGTAGCGAAGTGGAGCTGTACAAAGGGCCATGTGAAAGGGTCGTAAATGTTGCTTGAAACCTTCAACGATGTATTTATGCCCCTATAAAACTTTCTTCTTCCGGCTTTCGGTCAAGGTCATACAGTCAGACTGAAACGCAGGAGATGTTCTCTGAGACTGAGAAAAAGAAGAAGAAAGCAGGATGCTGAAGAGTCGAGTTTAGCCGTGGCGCGTGCCTACGCTACGGGGTGCCTGTTAAATATTTTGGAAATATTGACCAAGTCCCCCAGATCGAGAAACTAAAAGAAGATTTATACCCGGAGCCGTTCACGACACGGCAACCCAGTTTCTCTTCCCCGACCAATTCCTTGCCGAAGAATCACCTAGTTAAGCTTTGCATGACTCAAGAATATTTTTTCACGCGTTTTCCATATTTTAGAACAATCATTCATAATTCTCAAAGTAAATTCTTTCTTAATTCCGTTTTTTTGTCATTTATAAAAGATACCTACCTAATATAAAAATGTACGAAAACAGAAAAGAGAACAAGACAGAAAGAACACTTGAGAAGAAATTCAAATTTTAAATAAAATATTAAGAGGTTATAAATATTGATCACCTGCTATATGATAAAGTGATATATTCATCTAATTCTATATAAAATTTACAAAGAAAAAAATTGATGTCCTTGAATGGGATCAAAGCGTGAATCGTCAAAATCGCAGATCATCCATGAGAAGGATTCTCGTTGACAAAACACTGTCTACAGGAATCACAACAAACTCCCCGGGAGACATGAAATAAGCCGAAAAGTCGAAAGGACGATCCGTAGTCGATTCCCAGGAGGTCTTTTCACTGGAACGAGTGTCACGTCGTGGAAATTTCTCGTTTCGGGATTAACTGTGGGGCCACCTCCTGCGCGGTGAATCTTCTTACCCTGTTAGGCGGCACGTCAAAATATTGTATCAAGGACACACCTGAACCATTGCCGAGCCAAAGTGAATCCGGCATGGAGCGACCTCGAAATGTTCCAAACGAGGAGAATGCTTCTCCTTCGACCCTTAGCTCATCTTATCCTTAACTTGTCTATAAATTTATCTTTAACTTATGTATAACCTTACAGATATTCAAATTACTTAAGAATAAACTTGGTGAATATAGTGGTACATAACAGCAAAAAAAATCCACTCGAAATATTAAGTACCAGTACCTAATATAACCAGAAAATACAATTTTACTGACAAAATTTGATTCCACATTGATGCATAATGCTTTATACCCTTCAACATGTTAGACACTATATACTGACCATTTATTTTATAAAATATTTCAGTACCATTGTTTCTAAAAATACCGATTAAATAAATTGTAGCGATTTTTAAATACTCGTTGCAAATAATCATCTATGAGTGTCAGCGTAGGTATAGTAAACTTTTTCAGATAAACGAGCATCTACCATATTTTTGCTTGCACTGAGGAACGTGTTATTTCTATGATGGTATCCATATAATTGAGTACGGGTCGGCGCATTTCTTATCTTTTGCAAGGCAACTTCGTAGCTTTGCGGAGCGTATAATGGACAAGATGGCGGCGTGCCCCGTTATCACTCCTGCAGAACGAACGAGCCAACCCAATTGGATTGGGTGACAGCCAATACGGCGGCTCTCGTCAGCGATATCATCGTCCTCCCCGGGCCTTCCACTTTCGAAAAGACACCGGAAGAGATTTTCACAATCGATCCAGTCAACGAAAGACGGGGGAAAGACTGGGGTACAACTTTTAAATTACGACACAACTAGAAAATGATAACCCTCACCTCGCAAACTTTTTGAATACCAATATTCCTCCCAATTATTACTCAGGATCTTAAACTATGTATATTTTAGTACTACTTACGTTTGCTTACGGGTTCGATTATTTTTGCGTTATTGGTAATCAAGCTAAACACTAAATGTAGTATCTGTTTTATAAAATGTGTACGTTTATACTTTATAATTCTCTAAAAGTTTATATTTTATAATCCTCATTTTTACGCAATTGCCATGTACGTATAACTATATTGTAAAAACTTATCCTTGTAGTGTTTTTGAAAATGTACTGATAAATAATATTTGTATTCAAATCAAAGACTATTCAGTATACAGAACATAATTTTTGCAAAATACATTTTAGATTTCTGCACGATTTTATATCTCGTTTGAAGTGATTTCAAAAATATTTCATTCGCTATCTTAAACTGCAAAACGCGTATAAACTAATACTTAAATAGATGCTTAGTAATAGGTAGATATACTTACAGCATAAGTGAAACCATTCTGTGAATATATTACACGATAATAGATACAAGCTTCACGATATACCTACGCAGGTAGGTACATTCTTATCCTTACGTTATTTGATTAGAGCACGATTACGGCCGAAAGTGGAAAATTAGAGAAGTTGGCTACGATGTTACAGATCCTCGTAAAAATATAAGATCCTATAATGAAATCTTATCCTCCGATGGAAATCGTAAAAATTCGGGAAACAAATAGGAAAAAGAATTCCAGTAGGAGCGTCCCTTGATATTCCCTTCAAGCGAGATGAGGGAGTATCCTCTCCTTATTTATGGCGAAGCATGATAATGGCACGGATGATGGGATCCGGCTCGTGGAGCGGATATATCGAACGTAACCATGGCGACCGTGCCGAGGCCATATTGGTCCACGGCCAGCTATCGATAATAGGAAAGATAAGGGGCCGCTTGCCCGAGCAAGCGGCATGTTTTATCGCTCTAGAAATGGCGACCTGGAGTCTCATTCTCAGAGAAACGTCTAACAAAGACGATTTGTAACGAGGCCCGGGATTCATGAACGTAGGCAGTGAAATTCAGACCCTCCCATTTGGGAATAAAAAAAAATCAGTTGACAGGAATTTCTAATTTTATACTGCAAAATAGAATTTTTTTTTAAATCGGTCTTCTACTACCAACATATTGATTAAACGACACTAAAATGTTTAAAATCACCAATGTTGTGGAATAGAACAATATTAATATGTATAAGCAGAGCTGACTCTTATTACATATACAATACTAAATATGAAATTAAATTAGTTACTGTGTTATTTCTTGCAAACAGTATAGGCCTATATTGTTAAAGAGATCGAAAGGTGTAAGAGTAACGGGATCCTCTGTTCCCGCTAATGGTAGACAATAAAGATTATGTTATAAACAAAATCTGTTCTATTATTATTCGATATGCTTCTAAAAAAAACTATTATCACTGACAAGAAAAACTATTATAATTGTTAAAGAAATTAACAATAGCCAAACCTTTCCCTAAAGAAGTAGTTCTGGCTACATCCCTGTCAAGATTGTTTTTATCCCGTATTGATATTGATACAATAACGTAACTTCGATCGGTTCTCATTGAAAATGCGCCCTTTACGATACACGCCATCCTCATAAGACGCAACGATACCCGTGCTCACCGTATACATAATTAAAATGCGCTCCGAAATCCATCGAGATAGGCGCATGGAAAAAAATGAATAAAATCCTGTGAAACTTAAACCGTTTCGAATGAGTAACACAGATCAAGAAAAAAATTCGTGTCTTCTGTAACGCATTAAGCACCGATATCTTAAGTCATCAATGCTCTACGATGTAAAATGTACAGAATGAGACGATTGATATAAAAAATGTTAGACTGAGTAAAAATCCTGCGTCGTTAAATATTCTAAAGCTCAGTTAGTATTTTTAGTAGATCAAAATATATTATGCCCGATTTATCGTTTTTTCCCTCGTTTTGTAACATGTTATTGATTACAGACTGATTAGGGTTTATGTACATTCACGGCGTGATGTGACATTTACTATCACCACACCACCAAGTTCGAACGCAACCTCATGGCCTAAATCGAAAAATAACACAATAACCTCAGTGATTAACAAGTGAATATTTATCCGCTATACTTAACTATACCCTTTCCTACAAAATATCACTTCATTACTGCCAACGACCATAAAGATTGGGGAAAAGGTTTAACGACAATTCATTTTTTTTTAAATAATCAGCAAGATTTATTTTCGCTAGAAACAAGAGAACAAGCTTCCAGTTTTCACTCGTTCAAACACGATTGGATAAACCGTAAAAAAAAGGGCAGCGATAATTCCTAGACCAAAACTTTTCGAGGAAGTTCTTTTCAGCCTGGCCGACAAGTTTTTCCGGTGGAAAACTGGGCACTCGAATGGTGAACGGTCACCATTACGTAAAATAAATGCGAGTTAATTAAAGGCCGGAGGCCATTACCTGCGAATAAATCGCGGCCGTTAATCCGTTATAGCGCAGACAAGTTAAACTTCTCCCTCTACGGTGGCCACAGTAGGCGGAGGTGGAGGAGGATAGGGATTTGCGAGAATGACGCCAGCGGCAAGGGGGCGTTCGCATAATTGGCTTTGAGCATCGCCACCTGCGCCCCAAAGCCGCAACCTTATGTGTATCTTAGCTACACCCCTGCTCAAAAATCTTAAGACAATCATTTATTTTATAGATTATTTTATTTTATTTCTGTATATGTGTTATAGTTATATAGCTAAGCGTATAGGTATTTATTTAATGCGTATATATCTTGTAGAAGGGCAGGCACATATTTCATGACGTGAAAGTTTGAATAACAAAATTAATCAAAGTGTGGCCGTGGTTTTTGAAAGAAGACCTTTGCAGTTTTTTTCGTACATCGTTGGTATATTTTATGTGATAAGTTTAATTTGTAAATAATAATAAATTTACTTTCATTACCACATAGAATTATCAATATATAATTATTAACAGAACATAGAAAAATACAATATTTGTTTGTTCAATATTTTTCATATAATAATAAAAACGAAATAAATTCAGGAGAACCAGCTCACTTTTCTTGCACAATTTTGATTAACTTTTCGATCGCTTGTCATTGACGCTTTAATCCCGCATCTTACGATTTTTGTCCTCATAAGAAAAATCAGTGTTGACTAATTAATTGTTTGTTTTATGGGACATTAATTATTTACTAGTTTCGACAAAATGACGCACATACAGTTAGAGCCCTCCTTCATGTAAAATTTACGTAAAATTATTTTAAAGCAAAATATCATACGGCTTGAAAATATATCTATGCACCGTTTATATATAGTGTACATTTACTTACATAATATCATAACGTTGCCGTCATTAGATTTTCGAATCTTGATGACTATCATGGATATACTTTTGTCCCAATTCCAATACTTCGACCTTACCTTGTTCAATGGCTTAAGAAAAAACAAAATGATGAATATCGATACACATGTAATTAAGTCGCTTGTGCTTTTTGACATGGACTGATCCAGATCTAACGTTATATTTTGATCTCTGCATCGATTGATATTCATTATTCATCATAAGAGGGAAATTATACACTGTAAAATAACTATAGATGACAAATAAACGGTGCAGAAATGAAAATGAACCCATAAATCAGTAGAAATTTGCTAAAATCTGTAACAAAGCGACGATCGCAAACGATTGAGCAAGATTTTTCAACACATTACATGTAAGTGTATTTCAGCGCGGATTTACGCGTGTAAAATCACAATAAAACGAAAATTATTTAGTTTTTCTCAGCGACTCTTTTTTTATTAACACTTAACGACTTGTACGTTCTGGAGCTTTAAATCCAAGTAACTTGACAAACTGAACATATGGAAAAAAAACAATTTAAACCGTTGCCTAGCAATGCAAATACCATACATAAGTACTTGCTATGCCCATCGTATTTGTATGGTACTCACTCTCCAGCACAAATGTACTAAATATGTATTTTTACGTGATCCGCGCCCAAATGACAGATTGAGAAAAACGTAAAAATACGTTTCCCGCGTCCAATATGTTAAAAGAAAAATATGCTGTAAAACTCTCCTATATGCGAAACATAAGAAGGCATTATTCCAAAAAAGATCCGTATGTCATCTTACCTCACAATGCCTTCTGTTTGTATTAGTGTAATACTTACACCATTAATTGTCTTACGCAGTGCTTTTCAAATAGGAAGGCTAAACCAAATCAACCTAGCACTTAATACAAAGAAAAAAACAAATATAAGAGTTACAGTAATTTAATGAATGAATCTTTAAATTGACATGTAGAGAATTTTTATTAAAGTCTCTTCTATTCCTTGATAATTTTTCCTGTTATATGTACACCGTTCGCCTACAATCCGTCTAAACCCTTTGAGTGCTATGGGCGCGTAAATGTATTTGGCAAAAAGTATCGGCGTATGTTATAAAATCATAACTAGATATAATCAGCTTATAATACAGCACGGCGCAGACTGTGAATATATACCTTCATAAAATAAATACTCGTACAAGCATATAAGAAAAGATCCTACATTAAGTGTGCCAAAATTAGCAGACAAACTCTTCGCAGAAACTGGGAAGGAAGTATGCCCAGAAAATTTGCTTAAACAAAAAAGGTAAAATAACTTCACTTTTAGTAATTAGAGCAAATGTATTACTTTTTATTCATATGGATCAAGAATGGTGAAAGTAGGAATTATTGACATTTTTAAGTATTATCAATATAAAAACTTTACACATAAGACTCATATTGTGCAGAAATATTTATTGTAACCATAACTGTTAAAAATTATTCCATCCATCACCTCAATATCTCAGACCCTAAAAATTGATGGAACAAAATAGAGCAACAGATTAGAAAAACAGGAATAATATTTAAAGAAAGAAACGATTAAAAAAAATAGGATGATATTAGTGTTAAACATTAAAAAAAAAGGAATTCGAGCTTAAAAAATGTTTAAGAAAAAATATCCTCCAATGATTTTGTAAATATAAAAAGCAACAAAAATAATTGATTTTTAAAAATACCCAAATATTAAAGTAACATTCAAATCCAACACTATTTCATTTAACTCTTTGAGGCACAGGATTTCAGATAAAAAATAGACCCATGTTGCACAGAAATTTTATCGAGTTTTAAATGAAACAAAATTGGTATATTTTTATTAATAAAGGTATAACAACATGTAAAAACATAACACACAGTTGCTAACACAAGGAATACATTTGTAACAATGTTTAAAGATATTACCAACTGTTTTATTAAAATAAGAAGAGATATAAACCTATGTACATGCAGCTACTGCAAAATTTCGAGATGGAACTAAAATGTCCCACCATGCCGTGAAATACATCGAAAAGGTGGGACACTTTCAATCCCACCGTGCGCTAAAGAGTTAAACGTATCATTTACGAAGTATTTTAAATTTCATCCATACAGTTTAAACTATTGTTAACTAGACAAAATGCTCTGTTATCATACATAATGGCATATAT